>JAQFYC010005916.1:0-13251 GCA_034694165.1 Tomocerus mixtus | reverse complement strand
TCACCGGAGGAACCTTAATAGGCTACCCTGAAAATTTGAAGTCGATATCGCAAACCGTTTTTGAGTTACACCGCAAGCGGACGTACGTACAGACGTACAGACGTACAGACGTACGTACAGACGGATGAAATAAAAACATAAAGGAGACAAGCTCCTTAATAATTTCAAAATTGCTTTGCCATAACATTAACGCACTTGTCTATTTTAGTATATTTTAGTAGAGCCGTCAAATTAATGCAGTAAAATAACTATAAGTACGTATGTATTATGCAGTAAATGGATTTATAGCTTAGCTTGCTTAGCTTGAGTAATTTCTAAATATATGTAGCATTTGTGTGTGATTGGGAAACATAATTTATGATTACGAATACCATATATACTGTGCATATTCAAATTCATTCAATGTTTTCACATAACATACTTATTGGGACTGGTGGGGGCCAAACTTCTCCAGGTAGATTTTCAGGTTGTTCTGCATAAACCGCAGGGGCAGCTTTATAAGTTTCACCGGGTTTTGATGCGTCATCATTCAGAGGTATTTCCTTCCGAAGTTGAACCATTTGAGACGGGTCTCCAACGTCATTTTGTTGACTGTCACTTTTTGGTGGCCATGCTACCTTTTTGAATTCTGTTAAAAGAAAGCAAAAATAACACTAAATTACCAAGTAATTACTGCACTCGAACCTACGAAAAATACACCACAGTATAGTCAAAACATGTCTTTATATCTTTCAAGAGAGCGACACCAATAGGCTAGAGTTGGTTTGGGATACGTTTCTTATCACTAATTAGTACAGATAATATTTACTTAGCACCAATATATTTGACAGTTGTGAAAAATTACTTATTGTAATCGTAAATTCTACCTCATTCCAATCCATTCAAAGCCCCACAAGTTCCACTAATTGAGTAAATCCTAATTGAATAAAAATATCCTCCATCCACCAAAATCTGCGAATATACTTAATTGGGTTATTGGGTAGTAATATACCACAACAAGTGATTTGCATGCATTAGCGGCTAATAATATATGCAGAACAAAAGTTTACAAAATTCTTTTGTATGTACTTAGTAATCTACAATGACAATGTTATGCAGTGGTTTTGCATGATTGCATGAGTCATAATATGCAGAGTAAGATAAAGTGGAAAAATGACCTACATAGCTTATTTAATGAATTCTCAATTAATATTGCAGCTTGGAAACGTAGCCAATTCATTTATTTTGTACAAGCATAGGTAAAGGAAGACAGCAAATAAGCGAAAAAATAGTGCTGATATAATATGAAGTTACAAAACTTATTTAATTTGTTTTCTGCACAAGATAATGAGAAATTCGTAAAAAACTGGACAAGAAATGGAAACAACTAGTCTGGATAGCACCCAAGATTAAATTCTTTCCATTCTTATTTTTAGATTTTGTTTGACAATTTTGGCATCCTTGTTTCTTTAATTGAGTGAGTCATTTCGTTTAGTTAAGAAATACTCACAACATCCCACCACAAAACAATGCATTGTAGAATTGTGTACAGCCCAACAAAATGTATGACTGCATTTCTTCAATATCTGTTAATAGTATACGTAATATTAAGGATTTATTAAGGCCTACAGATACTATAATTGTATTTAGAGTGCAAACCTGCGTATGTTATAGTCCATTTCTTTACAATTAGTAGCTACTTAGATAGTTAATATTTATATAAATTGCAGATACTAGATTCCTAAATAAAATAGTACTTCTGTTCCTTTTTATACTAGTACTGTACTACTTACTAAAGGTATACATAGACGAGTCCATGCAAATCATGTTTGGATATATGAAAATCAGAAACATACGCCATTTCATTTGCATAAGTGTACCTAGATGTGTTTGTGTTCACCTATGCAAAATAAGGAACTAAGCATCAGATAGATATACGTACGTATAAAAATTAGCTTACGATCATTATATCTGGTGTAAACATTTCCTACTGGCTTCTCAATGGGTCTCGGTGGCCAGTCTGGGGTAAATTTACTTGGTCTTCCCTCATCTTCAACAGTACTGGATATAAGCATGATTCGTTTTGATTTTGTTTATGATTTGTAATAGAAAGTCCTTTGCAGATTACAATTAAACAAAAGCTATGTATTAAATACGAGTTTTAATCTAATTAAGTAACGATCTCACATCAAAAACGTTAAAATAGCCACATACATAATATATATTATATGAATAATGTTTTTATGAGTTATTTGATAGCTAGCAAAATACTTTTGCAATTATTGTTAATATGTTTAAGGGGTTATATACGTAGGTTCCATAAAATAAATATTATTTTAAAAATTAAATATTCATTTCACTAAAAATATGTTTATATTTCAATTGCACTACGTTGCTGTATTAATTTCGAGGTGAGAATATGTAGGTATAGTATTATCTTGTTACTTGTTTAATATTTCAGTATATAATAAGTATGTGTAATTACATAATGTTTAATTTGTGATTAGTGCAGTCGAAAACAAGTAGTACTTAGTATACTAGTAAGTGGTTTGGTATAAACATTAAATGCGGAATTAATTGTAGCTAAGAAGACGAAACTTGATTTCACTCACTCAAATTGAGACATTTATGTTGATTGCGGAATTTGAGTGATGCTAAAAGAATTTTAAAAATTATAAAGAGGTTCTATATGTAATTGAAGTACCTATGTGTACTTCCTGTAATAATAAATTCCTAAACTATGTAAACCACTGAACGTCAGTGAGTTAATGGCACAATGCAATGTTAAGGCGTCGAACTTCAATCCACAACTTGATAAATCAGTTTCAGTTAATTATGTAATACTTTGTGTGATGTGTACAATGATACCTACTTTAAATCCTCTACTTCCAAAGTGACAATGAGAGCTCTTCTCGATTAGATTTCTCAACTCTGTCTGAGATTCTGAAGAAGAGACTAGTTGATCTTCTGTGGTTGGGCTCTTTGCCAACCAGCAGTTCGACTCAAATTCTTGAGCACAAAAAACAGTAACACAAGTGACTGTCAATAGTGCCAAGCCAACTGCAAATCTAATTGAAACTTTGAAACTATAAAGAAGCCCACAGCATAAGTGTGTGCGACTTGACTTGACATTTTCTCTTATAGCAAGAAAAATTCTAACAATTTTGTCGTTAGAGAAAATATGAGCAGAAATTCAATTTAAGTACATATATTGTAAGTAATTAAATGCAATTAAGATTCTAACCAAATTACTAAATTGTTACTATTTAAGGATTACTTATTAATATGAAAAAGGGACTAGGGAGACTAGAAAACATAATTAATTTGCGTGCTTGGTCATTTACAGGCCTAACTTGAATTTCTTTACAGATATTGGTCCTAAATGAGTTGCGTAGTCAAAAAAAGTAAGAAAATGCTGCCTTTCCTTTCCTATAGTCTCGTAATGCAACCAAAACTTTAACTTTCAAAATAGTGCTAATTCAATTTTGTGTAATGAAAGTGGAAATTTTTTGCAAAATTGATGCGCTTATAAACAAGTTAGACTTTTGCAGCGTATAAGCTGACTTTTTTGTTACAACATGCTCTTACAAACAATTGTACAACATCCAGTTTGCATTTCGCTTTTGCAAGGAAGTTGAGACGACACGAAGAACACCCTAATGATAAGACAAGATATTATATATTTATCTTTCTTTGAGACAGTTCGTGTGTGTTTCTATGTTTCTATGTATAGCATATTACTTTAATGTCTATTACTATGTACTAGGCACACTTATGAACAAGTTACAAGAGTTTGTATTACAGTTTACAGTATCATATCACCTTGACTCAGATCTGGTAACTATTATGAATGCATAGCGTACAAGTACGTAAACGTAACGGTTTCCTCTGGCAGAAATTCCAAGACACCGAGTAATCCGCACAAAATCTCACTTGTCTTCACTCACTTATTTCAACTGCTCTGCTTTACTTTACCTGCCTGTCTTTCTTTTTGGTACATTGAAAGGTATACAGATTTAGACTTTTCCCAAGATGAACTTTTCTGATTGTTTGTCTAGATCATCATAGCATACGCATGCACTTGTAATAATATTATCATAACTACGAGACTAGTCTACTACCGCGTCTCGTCGTCTCATGGCAATGCTTCCTTTTTGCATATTAAATTAAAGTGAGGGCAAAGTGAGCAAATGCTTGCATTAATATTTTGATAAAGTTACTTCGACAGTTTCACTGAAGTGTAAATTAACTACACTATAGCTGTAGTTAGCTACAGCACTGTAGTACAGTGTTGTAGCACATTGACACTGTGGCACATACTACATACATAAAACAAAAGTTAAGCATAATATATCACCATTATTATTTGTACCTATGAATGCACCTGTAAGAAAATACATGCTAATAAACTCCACTTTTATGCTTAAATATCTTTTTCGTCTATATGTACATATTTACATAGTGATGAGATTACCATTGTTTTAATATTGCATAGAATCTACCTATAGCTCATTACAGAAAAATGTCATGTACTTATTAATTGGAATTCAGTTTTATTCCAGAGGAAATCCAGCCTTAAATGTACAATATGAAATTATTCTTCAACTGTCACAAAGGGTAGCATTAAATAATACATACTATTGCTAAAAATCTGGACAAAGTGAATCTTTTTTTGCATTGGGGTGTTTCACCAACCTCGTCAGTTTAATTCTCATAAATCCGCAGATTATTCGACATATTACTTACTTTACAAATGATAACGCACTCATTTTTTTTAGATATTTAATTATTTTCCCATTTCCTCTTTTACTTACTTATATCTACTGTTGACTGTAATAAGTCTGCAGTATTTTTTAATATTAAATATGAAAATTAACCTACTGAATCTGATCGCTAATCTGATTCAATGTAATGATTACCAGATTAGCAACAGCAAATCTATAGATTGTAGATTATACTAGATAATGCGCCTTGATAATAATGTAGAATGCTCTAAATCCGTACCCGTATTAATATTTTTAACATAACAGATACATATACTGATTAGTTAGATTAGCAAGTAGAAATGGGTATACACATTCATAGGGAACAAACAAAAAATATCATCTTTACAAATTACCTAATATAACCTATGTATACATACATTCTTTTGTGAATCAGCTGTCGCTGTCGTTTTGACATTAATGATCCCTACATCTTTCTTTGTAGACTGCATAATTTTGTCATATACAATAATACATGTATGTGTAAATAGAATACGTAGGTAGGTCTACATTTGCTTCTATTGTACCACTATAATGTTACGCATCTTTTCTGACTATTAATAAACTGACCTGGTTTTTCTTCGACAACAAACCAGTAACTACATTTTACTAGTGGCTACAGATATCTAATTGGGTATATTATAATATGAACAGTATATTGGGGACATATACCTAAAATTATAACCTAATTAATCTAGATATATTAAAATATTTCATGTTATGTTAAGTACGTAAAAGTAAATAGTAGTTTACTATTCATCAGAAATATTAAATGATATTGCTAAAAATTCACATATTTCTCAGCCCCACTTTTTGGTAATGGTATGTAATCCAATGATAACCTGGTAGTATATGAATCAGTATGAACTTTGTACAGATTAATGTATGTACAGTTAAAAACTCCTATCAGAGAGCAATGCAATATTTAATATGCGTAATTTCGAGGTCCAGCTTCATAGTTCCATATATAAGATCCAATGCAATCCAATCGAAATGTAATGTACGCTTTAAAATTAATATGCAAATAATATACATATCGACCTACAAAGCATATGGAATGGAATGTGTATTTCGTATCGATTCACTGATGATAAAATATAATATATGCCATGTAGTAAATATTTAAGTTATTTATTATGTAAACATTAGGTAGGAAGGCATTTAATTTTGTAGTGCACTTTTCGATCAGTTTTCATTTCAAGCTATTTAATTCTACTTCTTCTGACAACAGGAATATCTCTTTGGGATTAGAATTCAATTGGTTTTCTTATAGTTACTACTACTACTACGTAACTTTGGTATATAATAAAATATAAATATTGTTGCGACAATGTGCAACTCGTTTCAGTATTTATATACACTCGGTGTGGTCTGGTGATACTTAGTTGTAGTACGAGTACGTTATAAAAAGTCAAAAAGTGACAGTCTCCTAAAGGGAAGTTTTAGGCATAACCTCAGATTTATTGAGGTATCTCGTGTACATATACCTAATTAAATAATGACATGCAAGGACGGGGACAACATAGAAACAATTATTCCATGAGATAATATAAATACAATGTATCTGTAGCAGGCCGTCGTCGGTATTACATTTTAGCAAGCATATATATATCATAATATGTAAATATTTACTTATTATTACTGATTTGTTTATCTTCTCTTCTTATCTGTATCACTGCTAGGTTTACATGAAACTGATTACCAACCTTTTATACTTGGATTACGTGCCGGATGGCTTGATTTGTTCTATTGTTACAGTGAAGGAGACCATTGATTAATTATTATTAAAGTGTAAACTGAACCGGATCTTTCTAATTCGTGAGTCTAACTTGTAAGGTTCAAATTTTACATGGAACTCATCCAATTAATATTTTTATGTGGTAACATACCTAATTCTGTATATAATTAATAATTTTGTATTTGTGAATTATATGACCATGTCCCAATGAAAATAATCTCTTATCGCAGAAACTCTCGCATTTTTACATTTGAAAAAACATATTCAATACTTTATATCTTATCTTACAGATATTTTAGATCACATACTACAAAATTTTCATGCTATTTGGCAGAAAGTACAAAAAACTCATTTTTACTACTGCTACTACTCCTTGTGTGCAGTGCATGTAGCGCTAAAACAGCATACATACATTATACCGTGTCCATAAATATTTATTGAATATTTTTTTTGTTATAGCCATTTGCATTTGCTTCTTTCTGGCAGCATTTATGCTGGAATAGGACCAAAAATGTCTGGGGAACTTAGGTAAAACTTTTAATATTACTTAATATGATTTCTACATTTCTCACAAATGTCAATTGTTGTGATGCCAGAGTGATTTGTGACATAACATGACAATAACAGAATTTTTTGCATGTTTCCTTAAAATGCGTAAAAATTATGTGTTCGTTCGTGCTACAATATTTACTTACATAAATATTACACTATATGGTTAAGGCATGGTACTTACAACTTAAGTAGGTACACGGTACTTGGTATACTTATATGTAGTTTCCTGTTGTCCCTTTTCCCTGTACCAAGTCCAAGTAAGTACATAAGATCTAGTAATACTGATACTTGTGTTAACGAGTGCTTGTAATATTGTATGAAGATATTATTAAATATCCTCGTGACCTACCGTAAAGTGACCTTGTATAATTCACCCTCCTAAATACTCAACACTCGTTCATGTAGTGTAGTGAGATGAGAAATATTGTTCTAGTTGTTGCTAGCTAAATCAGCAGGGACAGCAAATGTACAAACAAACAATAAATCTGAATTATTACTTGCTTACTCTAATACTACGATATTTATAGTGACACATTTACATTCATTTGTACTAAACATTAAACAATATACGTTTTTTTGAAATTCTGGCATACCCATTATACATTCCATTGCAGAGGAAAGAAAGTATATTTTCTTTGGAAAGTATTTGTATCTAAACCATTTTTGTTATACTATATATAGGTAGATAAGCAACTTAAGTGGGTAGTTAGAAGGTTTATGGTACATAATGTTTTACTTATTTCACCCGTGGTTTAAAAAAATAAAAACGGTACTTGCAGCTTGAAAGAACGAGTTAAAAAGATTTATTTTTCTGATTTATGGTATATACATTTTTTACATTGACTTATTGAGAACTATAATTACAACCAAGATAACCTAATAGGGTACGAAGAAGTTAAGATGAATTTTGCTTAATATTTTCAGGTGTGTCAACGTAGCTTTATCGTTAACCTACATAAGTACAGATAATTAAGACATTAGAAATGGACTCCCCGTTCCAGTTGGCCGATTATCCAGAGCTAAGAAATTATTTCAAATTGCAAATACTGCTTCATAAAAAAGTGTTGCCCCTACTTCGGGTAAAGTTTGTAGAAGAATGGTTCAATGTAGCAAGCAATGAATGGGACAATAGTTTATCTTCGGGAGTCTATTTTACCGAGCTTTTTGGAAAGTCTGAAAATTTTAAGAATGCAACTTACATTCAACGGAGCTACATGGACAAGGGGGATATTAATAAATGGGATTTGTCTCTTCTTGCAATGGCACTGAAGGCAATGAGTGGAGCTACGGATGGATACTCAGCCGATAGAAATGTCAATGCAGACAAGAATCGCTATTGGAAGAGCTTGGATACCTTAATCAGAATTCGCAACGAGCTCTCACATCTTGCAGATTTGGAAATCAACGATTCCGATTTCAGTAAGAAAAAGTCACAAATTGAAAGTGCAATTGCTTCGCAGGATTTCCAAGTAGCTCAGAACATGATGCGATTTCAAGATACAAATACAAATAAAAATAGGGTTGAGAACATTATGGACTCTAGCTACACAAACCGGCAGCAAGGAAGCCATCCAATAACTGGCCTTCCACAGTCTCAGGGACAAATAACACAACCAAGAAATCCGCCTCCGAGACGATCAAGTTTGAAATGTATCATTATGTAGTTGTGAGCTAAAAAAACTTAATTTTTGTACCTATTTAATTAAAAGGAGTATTAAGAATAAATATGTATAATTATTTAGTCACCGAATAATAAAGATATCTTTACAATGAAATACTTTATGAAATGTTACATACATACACATCACTTCGTGCAATTTTTATTGATATTATTTTCCTATAGTAAAGTTAAGATTATGAAATGATATAATATTCAAGGAATAAGCTTTATTTTCAAAACGCCTAACTAGCTTGCTAATAATTTAAGCTAGTGTCTTTGGTAACTTAATAATCCAATACACTTCTTAAAGAACAATGTAAATATAGGAATAGTGGGTCCTAACTTTTCTTTTAAAATAGTTCATTATAAACACATTGTAATACCCAATAGCATGATATTTGCAAAGTGACAAAATGACATGTTCATGTCACTGGGTGAATGAATAAAGGCAGCTGCATTTGCATCAGAGCATGCTTTTAATAGTTACTACTCAGGCAGGCGAATCTAGAATTTATGCTTGACTAATTCAAAGTTCAATTTACTACTTGGGTGAAACGTATATCTGCATTAATCTCAATTCATATTACATTTACCTTGTAGAATCCGTTGGAGACCACGCTAAGACCTTGGCATTGCGTTCACAATTATTACTAGAATTTTTGGATCTCATTTCTATTTTTAATAAAACGATATCTGCTTGCATCAGCGAATATAATCCGATGTCTTAAAAAACTTAGAGATGATAGGATTATGCTTTAAATATTTTGATTTTGATATTTCACATAGTTCATAACATTTGCAAAAGTAAATTAGAACATTTTGGAATAACGTAATTACTATATTTTTATAATAAAAGCGTATACATAAGAAATATTTTTTGCCAGAGGATAGAAGGGTTTTGTTGGGTTATATTAGAATTGTAGCGTTTTAATAGCGTAGCACATGCACAAAAATTCTTGGACTATGCTATTTAATATTTTGCTGCAAAACAAAATTGCATTATATTTAGATGCAGCATAAAATGTTCCACTCCAGAGTTAGTCTTTCTTTATGGTCTCGACATGCATCTTAATTTACACTAGTAAATGTGTCTTATAGTTGATGACATACAGATAGTGGAGTAGTAGAGCAATAAAGGAAACTACCTACATCAACGATTTCAACGATACAGCACATACAGAATAAAAAACTGTATCTTTAATCTTTGTTGGTAAAAGAGTGCTTGTCCCGTATTCTATGTACTGTATGTATCTTGGCTTAGTAATTGCTACTTCAATGTAATGTTTTGTAAACAATTTATATTTATCCATCCGAGCGAGGAGCGAGGATGAGTTCAGTTTACAAGTTGGACTGATGTTGATCAACCCACTCACAAAATATCTCACTATACGCCCACAGCATCTGCAAAAATTGTTTATAACACTAAGCACAAATTTAAAATGCTACAAACTGAAATGCTAACGGTCCATATCAGAATTTGTGTCAATTATTTAAACTATGGCATTGCATAGGATCTAGTTTTCTTTGGATAGGGTCCGTCTAGATCTGGTGCGAACATATTTTGATTATTATGCAACCTATAGGCAATAGAATGTTAACAATGCATGTGTAATAATACAGTAGTTAATGTAGGTAGTGTTCTTTTGTCCTTCGACGTTATACACACTGCACTGCCTTTAGATTTTGATGAACATAAGATGGCAAACCATTGCATGCTTGAATGTGCAAATTAACTTTTATGAAGAATTAGAAACTGAAAAATTGTATTAATATTAACAGTAGTGGATTAGCTATGAGTTCCTTGAGAAAGTTCAAATCGCTCACATATTTTCCACTCTGGGGAAATGAAGAATACAAATCTAATTTATTTACTATTTGCTAAGTCGAAAATATCCTACTCACCAAATTACCTAACTGTATAAGTAGTTAGTGAAAGAACTACAATTTATATATATGTAATTGTATATAAGTACTGGTGCAAGGTGTATAGTATGGATGGATGTACGTAATCCTGAATCGAGATCGAGACACCATGATACGATTTGAAATGTTTACTTTACATTTACTTTTCCTTTAATGAAGCCATGAAAATTAAATAAATGTACATAGCATAGTGAACCTACCTCTATGTATACATTCATTTGCCTAGGTAAGTTAAATGGGTCACAAAGCCACATTATGCTCGTGAGTGTTCTTTATCTGTCGACTACTTTTCTCAGCATGATTATCAACACAACAGAATTAAAGTTTCATCTTGCATAGCTAATAACAATTGCGTAAACTCCAAATATAAGAGGATGGTTAGAATAATATGTTTTAATATAGGTAGGTCTAGGTACATATATTTTTATTTTTAAACTTAAGTACATGTGTATACATGTACAAGCATTAAAATGATGGGCATTTTGAGGGCAATGCAAACCCCGAAAACAATGATCTTTCTGTTTACCCCATGAAAAATTAATACTTAATTGTCTGGGGTCATAAAGGAACTGGTTCATTACGAGTATTCACTCATCCACTTATTTATTAGCTAAAAATTCGCATATCCACAAAGCACAGGCGAATTGATATGTACTCTAATTGTGTACCCTATTCCTAATGTAATCCCATTCTTTGGCGTACGTATACCCCCTGAACTCTCTATAATGCTAAAGGATTAATAAATAAATAAAAGTAGAGTATACATATAGGTATTTTCTCTTAAATCTAAAATATTTTTACAAAATATAATTAAAGACACAATTAAGGCTTAAGCTTAAATGGCATAGCTTAACATACACTGTACATCCAAATTGTAACATATATACACAGTAAATTTTACACCAACTAGGGAAATTCTGTAATCGATTCTGGAATGGAATTGACGATTATGCATATACGTGTTATAAAAAATTTAACATTGCATACATATAGTAATTTAACCTTTTATTAGCATTAGATACCAGCTAATACATGATTTAAATACTTTTTAACATAAATACACTAGCAAGTAAAGCGTTAGATTATATAGCTACTTGCCCTTATTCGGAATAAATACTCTTACAAAAATATATTATTCTAAAATCTTTCAAGCAGCCACTATACCATAACTATAACGATTGACAAGCTAAGATTAGTGATGGCTGCATGTAAATCAATAACTATTTATCGTCTTATTACGTTTTATCACTCTCGCTCTCGTGGGTAAATTACTAGGTATTACGTTTTGACTGAAGAGCACTTTTCTGAAGAAATTGCTAGTGTTAATAATACCTTGTTGCAGTCGAAAGCTGTATTAGAACTAACATTATGCTAACAATTACCATCTTTTTAGACGTGGGTTAACATCCATATATGGATAAAGGTGGTTGGTTACATCATTGGCATATGTACAACTATTGTTTCCATATGGCCTTTTGTTACAAGAAAAATTTATGTCGCAGAACAGGAGGGAGATCAGGCTGGTAGGAAAACCATCCCAATTTCGGGTGTACTTTATAATTTACTATAACTCTTGAATACTTCAACCAGTTGCCTTGTTTGTTTCAGAGGATCATAAATAGATCTGAAAATTTTACCATTTTTTAATTTCATATTTACAATCTTCTGAAAGAAATTTCAAGGTAGCTGGTAGAGGCATTAAAGAGTTATACATTATAAAGTACACCCGAAATTTTGTTTGTCTTCCTACTGGCCTGATCTTCCTCCTGGTCTGCGACATATACAGTACAAGTAAGAAGTAAGTATTTGAAGTAGCTTTAGAAATAAGTCAAGTTTCTTCTAAACTTACAACTAATTAGATTATTAACAACAGTAATCTTTTATTGCAGCCTTGCTGACATGCATGAATACTAACATAACATGGCTCTGTCGGCCATTCCGTATATCAATATAAATAACTTTTAGCTTTAATAACAAATTCGTCGTGCTATTAATTATTAGTCACTTTAAAATATTTATGTGCACAATATTTTGTTATTTCACTACACAATTATTTATGTTAGTTTATATTGACGAAAGTGATCGTTTCAAACTAAAGCTCGTCTCTTTTACCGGTGGAAGCCGTTTCATTTTTTTCGTATCGTTTCTTGATAGCAGTATAAGCAGAGACCGCGGATTTCCTTCTTTCGTTCAGTTTCTTTTGATAAAATAGCCGTTCCTTTTCTGCTTCCGTGTTATCCAATTTTTCTTCTACCTGCACAGTACAAAATTACATTACTAAGCCATTCTTGCTCACCAACACCAACCATTAAGCCGTCTATTAAGCATTCGTGTCACTGTACTTATTCCTTCGTAAACATTATTTATAACTATAAAAGGAACAAAATTCTTCTTACAATTTCACTATCCTGTTGCGAATTCACCCACAAATTAGTTCCTAACTTAATGAGATTTTCCTGCTCCGCAAAGAATACGAAATACAGTCGCTGCAACTCTGCCTCTTTCTTTATCACCTGAAAAACGGACAGGTTATGTTTCAGGGCTTGTCCTGAAATATGCGAGGCCCTGTGCAGGTCCTGGTATACAGGTTTTTTATGATGGGCTTTTTAGAGTTCGTGATGGCCATCAACGTTGTC
>JAQFYC010005915.1:0-13251 GCA_034694165.1 Tomocerus mixtus | reverse complement strand
GAAGAGGAGAGTTGAGATGCAAGTGTAGACTAAGTAAGTAAGTAACCGAAGATAGAGAAGCCCATGGAGTGTTGGGATGCTTCTCATGATCAAGTTATCTATCTCTTGGGCCGTTATAATTAACGTTTCCGCCCGACTTGATGAAAACTGTCATTCTATTTTATATGTTTCGCTCTGCTCACGGCGTGTACTAACTAGACTTCATTGCACTGCACTCTTGCCATGCCTTCCGAGCTAGAAATACCTTTCAGTCGTTCATACTTATTAGGTGGTAAGGCAGTTCTTCTCCTCCATGACCATGATGCAGCTAGCCGAGTACTTTGTATTAGCAGATTTCTTCTTTCCCTTCTTCCCATCTTCAGTGCATTTATCCAACGGAACATTACACAGACGCTAATATAGTGTGTTGTGCATTGCACTTACTAAGGCTTGTTAGGGCTACCATCATCATAAGCTCTATCTGCATCACTCTTCATCTTCCTTCGTCTCTATTTCTATCTTGCTACGATTTTTCAATGAAAACTTTTCTTTCGCAAAGGAAACGACCTGCTACCCTCTTTCTTACATTTCCTTTAATTAAGAGGTCCTTCAGGCGAAGTAGCTGACTTACAATTTAGATGACTGCAAGTCTGTCTCTCTTGCCATGAGGGTTACGGATATACTCTCATAAACAGAAAAATATTTACTAGTTAATAAGTTACTAGTACATCTAAGTACCTACGGGGCTTTACTAATTGTAAGGACATACATAATGTGTTTGCTATAGTATCTTTGTATAATTAGAGGCAGAGTATAGATACCCTAGATATCTGTCATTAAGACAAGCTGCTTTTAGTATGATTATCTTATTTCAGCTGCTTTCTGTTTTTGTAATCGTATTTTGCTCTTTGAATAAAATGATAAGCCAAGTAGGATGACGGAAAAGGAAACTTAGATTAGCGAGTTGTAGTCGCTTTAGTAATAAAATTTCCTTTGCTCTAAGATCCAACATAAAATTGGAGATTGAGTGCATTGAGCTCTTGAAATGTTGACGTTGATGTTGATTCTTATCGCATCCGTCAACTTTCTTTGAAGAGTGAAGATGTTTCTTTAGTTAAGTAAGTAGGTGTGCAATACACTCAAGTTGGAATGGGTATGGCATGGGGATAGGTGAGCTGAGGCTGAGGTTGGGCTTAGATAAGCTTAAAATATTACGCGGAAATCTTATAGCATTAGTTTCAATCTTATGGCCTGAAATGAAAATAAAATAAAACACGAGATCTGTCAGAGAGAGTATATACAGATACATTATTGCATTGGGTTAAGGAGTGGAGAGAAGGATTTTACTCATTTTGAGAAAAGTAAGTACTTACCTTTATAACGTTTCTGAGAAAAAGGAAGGAGAAAAGAATCAGAGTAAATGTGAGTGTGCTAAACTAACGAAACGAAACTAAAGAGAATTTGAAGGAAGGATGGAGAACGCACGCAAAGCCATGGCCATGATGAGACGTTGAGATGTACATAAGTAACATAACGTAAGACCAAAGCCAAGAGCAAATCAAACTAAAGAAGTTCATACTGCAGAATTGTAGATATAACATAATAGGTGAAATGAAACTACTGCTACTAACATACTTACTTTAGTTCTTTAGTTTAGGTACATTTACTATTACTCGTATGTATGTAGTATGTACTTAGGGGTACATACATCGGCGTTATGCGTGTATGTGTAACTTTGTCGAATTTCTGCTAGGGAGAAGGAGAGAGTGATTTCTGATTTCGTGACATGTGGTGCCATGTTGAAAAGTTTTATGTCTGATCATAAAATTTTCTCATTTTTCAGACGACCAGAGCAAAGAGAAAAGAATAGCGATCGCCGTATAAAGAAGAAAGGATACTTACTACCCTCCTCCTACTATACTCGACATACATCACAAACAAGAAGGATACTTACTCCTCTTTTTGTGATTGTAAACCTAGAAGAGAAGAAGAAACGGAAAAAACTGTGTACCGAAGAAAGTAAACTAAGTAAGTAAACTAGAAGAATAAGCAGAATTCTACAGAGAAAGTGAAACCGCGTAAAAGACCGAGAAAACAGTGTTTTCCTATCAAAGTGTCATCGTATAACATGCATATACCTACCTAGTACATACTACATACATGGAACTTGACTCCTTGTATAAATAGCACATGACATAAACGTAAACAAGAATAGAAAGAAAAAGCAAAGCAAGGGATTCTACATTTTACAGATACAATACACACTGTGGACGTGAACCTATTTAAGTACACATATAAAGTGGCAAATTTTGCAAACTATCTGTAGTGTACAGTATAGTAGCAATGAAAGGATAAAGAGTCTCCGAAAATAATTGAGTTGACTTTGACTTTTGTCCTTCTGTGACGTTCGTTGGTTGGGTGAGTACAGATACTGTAGAACACAATACATTTGTGAAAACGTGTAGCGCAAAAAAGTGCACCACACACACATGTGGAGTTATAGTGAGTGATTTGATTGTATGAACATATACAGTACATACATATACGACTACATAGAAGATTTCTTTTGTGGACTGGACTGGCTGTAGTTTGAAGTAGTGACTTATTGCCGACTGGTCTGGCCTGGACTTGTCTGGAAGCGGTTCGCTCTATTTTATCAGGTTGGTGACCCCTTTTTAAAAACTTTTGGTTCTTTGCCTCAGATTTTGTATGTAAGTACACTTGACTCCGTAAACCTCTTTGTTTTTATGCTCATCAAAATTAAATCTTGTCCATGACTCTTTTTACGACTATTGGCAAGGTTAGTACTGAGCACGTCTTCCTAAAGTGGAGCTCAGAAGTTCTATAACTTTCATCTTGTTCCTCCACTCTAAAAACGTAGTTTCTTCTTTCTTCAAGAACAAGAACAACATACATTCTACAGATATGTACCTCCTTGGTTGTTCAACCTAGTTCTTTCTGTGTACTCAAATTAAGAGACCACTTACGCCGCTCTCTGCTATGTTCGAGATTAGAAATTAATACGAAAACTATACTATCTCCCAGGAACAGCTCTAATAACATAAAGATTGTGTTTTTCTAAAGTTTTTACTCTTCTTTTTAGTAGAAACAACAGCTAGGCTATAAAAGAAGCGAAAGCTAAACAAAAGATAATTTTCTTTTAAACAATTTTAAATAGGGAATTTTACGATGTTCTTTCTTCATATTATATTTTCTTACCGAATATCAAAATCGAATTTCTTGGCCCATTTCTCCCTTCTTTCCCTATATGACTATAAAATTTTCATTTAAATATGTAATACAAAGATATAATATTATGTAGATCCATTCCACAATTCTCTTGAATAAGTAAAGCGAATGCTGGAACTGGATTCTATGCCTCAGTCCCAATGTAAGTGTTAGAATATTTTATGCTACATATTTAATGTGATATACGAATATACACATAACAAAGAAAATTCTATATGCATTAGCATATAGATCTATTTTGCTTTACGTGTGTACCTACCTAAATACATATATATCTATAATACAATGCACACGGTATGCTATAATGCTCTGGTAGAAAAATTGTATTTTCTTTTTTATCTCCAGGGTTTACCTTTCATAACATTGCAGAGCATAACACAGCAGCACACTAACTTTTCAAGCTCAAGTCTAGAGAATGAGAACAAGAAATTCTTACATCGCATCACTCACCGAGAGCTGAACTAAAGAAACGTGTGATTTTTTGTATGAAGAAGCATTTTAAAAGTGCTTAGTCCCGAGAGTCATTCTCTTGTTTCCTCGCCTTACTCACCAGTCAGTTCCGTTTGAGTGCAGCAAAGGAACTAAAATACTATTCTCGTCATACATAATAATAATATCCATATCTAAAATACATAGTAGAGCCTTGCATGCTCCAACACTATCACTACAACTATAAGGGTTATTGTTATCATCATCCTATGTAGAAGTGCATTGAAATCTGCATTTGAAATTGGGATACATCCCATAAACTACATGAACACATAAAAGTATGCTTAATCTTTATGGATAATGCACTTGCTAACATTAAGTGGAACTACTACAGTACACTACATACGTACTTATATACGTTCTTTAAACACATAGACGCTGCTGTCTTCTCTTTTTAGCTACATTATGATGGCCAAGTAGACGACGACGACGGGGAGATAAGATGAGCTTGTAGAATGTGTACTGTAATCTAATGTAATGTAATAATGTAATGTAATGTCAGAGGAAACAAATGATTGGGATGCATGCGCCTTCCCTTCTTCCCTCAACTCAATCCTTGAATTTTTTCTTGCGGCTCCCTCTTACTTACTTCTCAACTCAAAGATAGTCAATTCAACTTAGCTAAAGCCAACTAAACTGAACTTTACGTTAGTACGATCATTACAACTTATAACGACCATCCTTCCCTCATAATGCTAGACAGATAGTTCCACTTCCACTTCATTCCAAAAGGAAAGTAAACACTGTTCTATAGCATACAGAAACTAGCTTAACTGAACACAAGAAAAGAAAACAAGAATTCAATGAGGAAACTCAAGATTGTATAGGAAATTGTAGAAGAAGGGACCAAGATGAAAATATAAAGTGCACTTACACTTACACTGTTTGGACATCAGATGCTGTTTATAAGAAAAAGTGACTTTTTCTTATACTGAAAGTTCTATTGTCATTGCCACTAGTATTACTAAGTTTAGCTACTCATTATTAGTCGTTTGGAATGCATGCAATTGCCATACAACCAAAAAATTGTACAGAAAAGTAGCTAACAAGTTGCTAAAGCTGTTTGATCCGAATAGAAAGGAGAAAAATGTTGAACCAGATTCTAGTGGTTATATGCCTGCAGTAGGCATATCTGCGTTATACTACATACTATTTATATTTATCGTTAGCTGAATACTAGAAGCGATATAATATATTTTATTAGCCCTGTATGAAGCAAAATAGTCGTAACGTATCTTGTAGAAGACTTTTGGATAGAGAAAATGCAATGTGTCTTGCATGCATGTAGAAAAGGGAAATGTATACAATGCCAGTTGCACTAGATTTTTTTGTGATTTCCATCTGAGTTTCGGGCAAGCGAATAAAATGGATAGATGGAAGGGAATTGTTAGGATAGACGATCTGAGTCTATAGAGGGAGAGAACAGAGCACACAGAGAGAGCCGACGAGGAGTGAAAAATTGCAAGTGAGAGAGGCTGATGATGCGATGCGCTCACATCATTATGACATTCTACTCCACTTGTTCATATTTTCTAGCCGTTTTCTCATTTCTCTTTCGTCGTTTTGTCTTGGGTGCGATTGTTTTTTCGTCGCAGGCCTTGGCTTGTAACTCAACTAATGTGACAGTTTTACCAGTTTTGAAGTGAAATGGAAAGGATGATATTGCATGAAAAGGATGTACGTTATGTTCAAAAAATTGTATCATTCCCTTATGCAATATCTTTGTATCCGTTCTATGATTTCATGGTAACGTATACCTATATGAGAGGATTGTATGTATGTAGGTATATGAGTTGTGCCTATTTTATTGTGGTAATGCCACCAAAAAAGTAAAGCGTCTCATCTCAGGCATGTCGCTGTCACTATAATCATAATCCTTGTCCTCTGCCGAGTATATCTTAGTCGTTATTTCATATCACGTTATGTATATTAAGGTGATCATTGTCAGTTAGCCTACTCAAGCTTAAGTATCTAATACTTACTTTCATGCGTAGACTTATATTACACTCAAATACTTACATCCATCCACTCCACCTACTTTACACTTTAGTTCACTTATTCCTTTGTGTAAGCATTTCTGCATAGATACCTTTTCACTATGCACTCTTTTTGTGACTTCGTTCCACTACATGGCTAATGGCTAAGGTCTTTCTAATTCTGAATGTATTTCATGCGCCAGTGAGGCATAACTTATTTAGCTTGCTCTTTGCAGACGCTCACTCAATTTTGCTTGATTTTATTGGATTACAAGTTCATTATGTCAGGGAATGCTCTTCATCATCCCATCACTAAGGAAAAAATATTTTTTTGCTAACACAGCTAGCCATATTGGTGCTTGCAGCATGTTAGCAAATACACTTTTATATATCTACGCATTTATACTCAAGTATGCGTGTTCAGCTAAATTAGTTCCGATATGCTTAGCTTGGCATCTTCAAATCCCAACTCCAAAATAATTATATGTAAATGAGAGAGAAAAGATTATATCATTTATTATTAGTATTAGTATTTAAATTTTTAATTATTCGAAAATTATTTTCTCGACTAAAAATTGGATATAATTAATATCAATAAATCTTTAATTTCCTGTCATTATTTTGCAGGTGCTAATTGCGAAAGTTTGCTTAATATAATTGAAACTACTGTTAACATTCAACAAAGGAGTTAGTGAAAATTATGATTTATATTTCAGTCACAACAACCCGAAACATGAATACTACTAGAATACAGGACGCACTCGTAGCATCATAGGTACACACTAGTATTACAAATTTAATATTGCAACGTGTTGTTTAGTGAGGCTGGGTCAGAAAGCAGATATGAAATCTAAATTACCTATACAGTAAAAGAAGATGTCTTATTATTGGAGATCTTGACTGTTTTTACTTGAGTTTGACTGGATCTATTGAGTCGAACACCCTTGAGGCTTTCGGCATGAAGGAAACTACAGAGAAGAGAAGAAAACTGAGAGATACCTCAGAGTCATTCTATCCTTTGGTAATTGGGCAATTTTTCATTCTCTGACTGACCGCTGTGGAAAATAAGACATCATCGTCTTTCTTTCGCCCTGTTTTTCACCTCCCTACTCTACAGATATCTATAGCTATAAAAACATTTCAGGTACATCCTAGCAGAAACATAACATCATCATCCTTCCTCCGTATAACATCGTGTGTAACTTATGGTGCATTTTTACATTATATAGTTCTATAGATATTCCCCCGACGAAAACACTTCAGCTATTATAATATAAATACATCTTATGGGCATAACGTAACAAGTTGAGTCAAAACAAAAAAGTCTCACTATCTATTTAATAGCTTATACTGTAGGTAATGTTAAAAATTGTCCGCTAAACAGCAGTTCAATCAACTACAGTACCTACAGCTCACTCAAGTTAACTTTGGCTGTGTTTTGTTGCGAGGAGCTCTAATGTATTTATTTAGCCGTGAGATTCGTGATTTTCAATGCTCCTCGCAGAAGCTAAATTGATTGCTACAAAGTATTAGTATCTTATATGTTTAGTCTTTTTCTCTGGTCATCAGCATGCACAAGCAACTTTGTATTACAGCATCTCTTTACCAACAGTTACGAATTTACGATAAATGCATCCTAACGTTACATAGAGGAACATAAGTATTCTAATAGTCGCCCAATAGTTTTTTGGTCGTGGTCTTGTCTGGTGTGCAAAGTAAAATATCATATCAACAGTATGTATACAATGGAAAAATATAGGGATAATAGTATGAGAGCCTCATCATCATCATCATAATGTCCTGCTTAGGCACGCTCTCTGTTTGACTTGTCAGATAATGATTCATACATGGGGCATGTTAAATGTTCATTTCAAAGTTTGAAGTGAACATTTATTCGTTTATGTATGTATATTATGTTCCTTGATATTTTCCTAGTGTGTGCATCAGTAACTTACATGATATATTTGTAGTAGTGAATTTGCTAGGAAAAAGTTTGATATTTTGAATTCGGAACAGACATCTGAATATTAGAGCAAGAGTAGAATATAGAGCTGGTTAATAGTAATAATATTTTTTCTTTAGAAGATGATGGGTCTAGAATGTACATAGACGGAGACGTTTGAGACGTAGCACGTCCTTTCTCGAGTATTACGTGAAGGTATTATAAACAACACAAAGAAATATACATGGTGCTTTGCCAATGGTCTCTGTAGTACTACTTACATTTGAAGATAAAAAGAGTATGGAGAAGTACTGTAGTACGTATGTACTTGTAATATTAAAGAAGTTAGTTACAAGTACGTTCAGTTCACTAGAGTTGTCTCGGACTTGAGTTAAGTTGAGTGTATCTATTTCATGATATGATGCTAACTATAATATGTTGGTCAGAACCTCAGAACCGAGCCTGAGAGGAAGCGTGATCGCGATTAGATCGATTTTGATATTCGTTATGATATGTTGTAGTAGTCTGTGATGTTAATGGTAATGCAGCAAGTATTATGTACGGTTGATGTCTAGCATAAAAACAAATGTAGTGATATTGAATGGATGATCTTGCTCTTGGTTTTTAGTCTTGGGCTCTCCATGTAGGTAGTACTGGATGCAATGCAACCAATTTAATAGTGTACTGTAGTGTTCTGTAGTTTGTAGTGTAGTGGATGTTTAAGATTAGTGCTCTTGTCTGGTTGTGATGCGAATGGTGCTCACATCACAACACAACAGAAGATCACATCAGCTTGAGGAGCTATTACGACACGAGGATGCCTTGACTTCAGTTAACTTACATAAGTTATCCTTTAGTTTCGTCTACATTGAATGTACTTGATCTGTGTACAAAGTACAAAGCGAAAGGAGTTCAGTTCAGCTCAGTTCAGTCCACAACATAATATATATCTCTACAAATACATATAAAGTACAAATACACAGTACTTATATGTATGTATAGATGCTTTTCCTTTTTAAAGGTTTGTCAGAAAGGCACAGGCACAAACGAGATGGGAATAGAAACGGAAAAAAAGAATCCTCTACACTTTACCATTTACCCGAACCCAACTTCGCTCGCTATGAGTCTGACTCTGTGCCCTCCCTGACATGCCATGGCTTGGCCTTAGTTATTGTTAGCTTTTGCTTACATGTTATATGTATATGTTATTTTAAGTCTAACTTTAACGTAACGTGGGCATGGGCGCATCCATTCTCGCTCGTCTCCACTTTACGTTGTCGTCGTATTACACAAAGGATTCCCTATCCATATTTCATTCTGTTCTTGCCGGGACTTGCCTTGCCTTTGCCACTGTTGTTGGTTTCCTTGCTCTATCCTATTTCGTTCTAAAATCTTTTTTGTGGCTTTTATCAAGATTTCGGCTTTTTCGATGTGTCCTTTCAGAGGTTATCCTAGAATGGCATGGCGTGGCGTGCCTCTCTCTACTTGCACTGGCCTGGGTCGGCCCAATTTATACAATACTTATCATTAGCCTACCTTTATTCTTATACGCTTAAACATCTATCTATATAGTTTGTGTACCTATCCGTACACTTACTTAAGTTATGTAAGTGGCGTACGTTGATTTTGGTTTTTTAGCTTGTTTTGTTCGCAGTGCCCTACATAAATACTTTTATATGTACATATACTCAAGTGTGTCTATTGAAATGGAGAGTTGAAGAGTACCTTTATCGATTTAGGGCTTAGGGTAGTAGGTATGTACCTTATTATAGGAGGTTTACTAAATACGTGTGAGCATGCTTTTGTATACTTGTTGGATGGAACGCTGGTTGATTGAGTTGCAAAGAGTAAAGAGAATAAACCAAAAGTGGGACAAGTTGCCCTTCTTTGTTTGGCAGCTCTCAGTGGTGTGGTGTGGTGGTAATTCTTCTACAATTTTCAGATCCTGTTAACTTTTTTTAAAGACTGCAGCTTACTCTTGTGTAGTCAATTTAGGTAGAGAATGTAGAATCCAGAAAGCGAGCGCACGGTTTTAGTTTAGGGGCTGGACGTTAATCGAAATCACCAAACGAGTTCAAGTACTGTGCGTGATTCTTCTTACATGTTCTCTCTCGTTCGGAGAATCTAATGATTACAAAGCTTTTTGCTATGTATAAAATGAGACAGTATAATATGTAGCTACATAAGTAGGAAGATGCGTTTCAGCTTCACAAAGACCCAGATAGTAGTAGATAGCATATACCTACACTAGTTTGTACAAATAATATGCATATATACATAGAAGGCATTGTTTATAACAAATAAAAGAGTGAATACTATGCAGATGCATATATTTATAGGTTTACTATAGGTGGCATGGATTTAGTAAAAATTCTCTAGGAGAGATGTTTTGGCTGGCATGGTTGGGAGAACTCGCAATTGCAAATGTCATGAGGTGAAAATGTATGAGTTGGGGGAAGTGTAGAGTAGGAAAGAGAATGGAGATTGGAATTTGGAATTTTATGGAAACGTAAATGATACGATTGTGATTGCATGGCCACAGCACAGCATCAGTACGCTACAAGAGGGTAGAAAAATGAAAAAGGCTGAATAAAACTGAAGCTATATACAATAGAGGAGGCAAGGCTAGGAAAGTTGCACAGAGTGACATGACATGACATCAAATGAAATGAAAAGCAGAAAAAACGTGGAGACTGAACTGAGTTGACTTGACCATAAGGGAGAAATGGGTATTCCTACATATTCCTTGGCTATTTTCCTCTTCCAAAATGGAATAAAGTGTAGTACACTGTATAGTACTAAGTATATTCAATAGAGAATAGTGTTAGCTCTCATGCAATCAGTTTGGCGAATGAGTGCCACTGTTTGTAAGAAGGCTTGGGTGAAATGGCCACTAAAGAGTAACACAGAATTGGATATATTGAGTGAGTGCGTTTACTTCTTTGTATTTACTACTACACTGTAGTTGAATAGATCGCTACATGTACCATGTACATGTAGAGAGCGCCCTGCCCTCATTTTACTTACTTACTTATACGAATGTGAATGTATCAGTGAAATGTTTTCTCTTCAAAGTCTATACAGAATACAGACTTGCTCCTATTATTATAAATATATACCCACGATCAGAAACTTGTAGTACGCATTACACATAGTGTACTCTTTCTTGGTAAACTAAGTCTGGACGTGGCAAATCGACTCGTGGGGAGTCAATGTTTTCCATTGAATTTTTTATCCGAATGATTTAACCCATTGTTGGTCCGGGTGTAAATATTCAATTGAGATTGGAAATTGGAATTGTTGTACGATCACGACTAATACAGTAGTCAGAAAATGTAGCATATAAAATGGCGAATTGGTTAGTGTTTTTTATATTATTTGTATCTCGATTGCTTCCTTCTCCTTCTGCAGTTACACAAAATCAAGAGCAAGTTATACAAATGTTGTTTTCTCTTTTTCAATCTACATGTTATAATACCTCAGCATTAGACTGTACAAGTAAATACTACTTACACGGAAACAAAATACTGTAATTTCTCCTTATCCAGAAGACTCCACATTAATTAATACAAAAAGCCCAAGCACTCGATCAAGTATTGAAATATTTCACAATTTGGAATCACACAATTTTTATTAGTTTGTAAATTATTATTTGATATTATAATTAATTATGCAGATAGTCATTCTGAAGCATTGTACATTGCAGTTATCAATGATTGTGCAATTCGTTAATATAATAAATTGATTTCACTGAGGAAAAATCCTCAAATATTATTTTTGGAGTAATGTAACATTTTACTGGAATGTTATTGGTTTGTATAAACTATGTGAGACTGAAAGCTACTTGTGTTGTAGTGGGAAAACAATAACTAGAAACGGTAGCCCTAGTATGATGTGGTATATAATAGCTGTGTCAACTCTTTAGCTTGTGTTCTTGTCTCGGTGTGGTCCTGGTCCCGTCCTGGTCCTGACTTATATTAGATGCTTACGCCTGCATTAGAAGATTTTTCCAGTTTGTAGGAAAACGGACGAAGCTCGTGCCATTGCCAATATCACTAACAGTTAGAGTCACAGTGACTGAGATAATGTGTTCCGAACCGAAGCCGAAAATTGTTGAGTGTTAGTTCTGCGACATTAATCCTTTTATGGCGGCAGTGCCTTGCTATATAGGATAGCGAAACGCACATACCTAAAGAAAGTATGTATAGCTAGATGTAAATGGAAAGACTGAAGACAGACAGAAGAGAACTAGTCAACTCAACTCAGCAAGTAAACCACAGTCTTTTACGCGTATTCTTATATATTTATAGCTTTTGGCTTGGTGTTCCTTTCTTTTTCTATTTCGCTTTTCGTTTCTCTTATGTATGAAGCACTTGGTATGGTAGGATATTATATTGTCGAAGACTGTAAGATGCAATATGTATGTGTAGTTTGTATTTTACACTACATATAGGGTACACAGTGGAATTAAACTAAATCTAAGCGATTTTTGCAACAAAGTTACTACATACGACTACGACTAAAGGCTAGAACGTTTATTACACGCAGCGTAAGAAGTACTAAGAACTTAAAGGGACTCACGCTTTAGTTAGCAACTTGGAAAAGAATAAAGACTGAGTCACTATGAGGAAGAAAAAAATTGAAAGCTTCAATTCTAATAGCGGGCGGAAGAGAGAGTATGGGAAAATGGTGTTAGAAGAATGAGAAATATATGGGATTGGGAAATTGTAATGGAAACACGAATGTCGTCCGTATTGTATGATGTGGTCATCACGTTTCGACACTTTTTCTAGGGATGGGTTATGCCTCAAGAAATGCTCATTCTTCCCAAGTATAAATAACTTGGAAACATTTTTGACCGAAATGAACGCATCCAAAGAATTTATATTTCTTTCTACTTTGTTGTTCATACGTCTTCAGCTAGCCATACCATACCAGCCCAGACAGTTGTAGTTTGAGTTGGACTTGGACATGGACTTGGTGGAGATTTAGATTAGGATTTACTCTTGAAGATTTATTAGGATATGTAAGCTAGCATGACGAAGTGCTCTGGAAGTTTACTTATTTATACTTATTGTTAGCTTCCTCCTCCAACTCCAACTACATTACTACATAGAAAACTAGCAGAGCAAAGGACAATGAAAATGTAAGCATGTATCTTACGCTTCTGCCAAACAATACAGATATTCTTACCATTTTCTCGACAAAATCTGGTCTGGAAAAGTCGTTATCGTTAGTCTACGCATTTCTGGATGCGTGTATGAAATATTCTGAATTCTCCTCTTATATGTAAGTATAAGCAAATAAAAGTAATAGGACGAAGAAGAATGTAGTATAAAGAGTGACAAGAATTCGTTTATTTAGTAGAATACCAGTGGCAGTCAGAGAATATTAGTGTAGTGTAGTGACTGCAGTATTTAATGTGTGCATTTTGTGTAGTGTAAGTAATAACAATATGAAATAGCTAGCGTGGAGTGGAGCAATGTAACGAAACGTAACTCAAATTTCACATCACATTAACTTAGCTAAGCTCAGTTCACTCGGCTCGTTGGGAAAATCTAAACTGGATGCGTACTACAGAATAGAGTCGGAGTAGCAGCAAGATCTGCGTATGTA
>JAQFYC010005914.1:0-13254 GCA_034694165.1 Tomocerus mixtus | reverse complement strand
ATTTTGAGCCTTTGCATCTAAGTTTATAATAATCATTGTTTAATCTTAATGTTAGTTTAGCATTGAATTTTTATGGGAAATAACAAGGCTTAAACTTTAAACAGTTAATATTGGAAATTAATTCACAATGAGAATTGAAATACAATACAACCATAACTATCTGGATCGTATTTGTTTGCCGATCAGACCTTTCAGCGGGTTGACGATAAAAATGCTATAAAAGGAAATCATATATTCTCACAGCTCTGCCAGTACATTTATTGAGGAGCTTGCCTCCTCTATGCAAATGGTTTGTCTGTCCGTCTGTCTGTCTGCTTGCGGTGTAACTCAAAAACGGTTTCAGATGTCGACTTCAAATTTTCGGGGTGTCCTATTGAGGTTCTTTCGGTGACACCATTGAAAAATGGGGTCAGTCGGACCAACGCCCTAAGAGTTATGACCCCGCCCCCCATTTTTTGAAATGCAACATATGGTAAATGAGGTATCGTTCGAAAGCTTATGACCTCAGGAATCCAATCATGTAACAATGAGGTTAATCGGTCGACGGGTTACCGACATAGGCCAGTTTAAAACAGAGCATATCATTTATGTGAATGGTGTGTCTGTCTGTCCGTCTGCCATTGATTATCAATGATGATCACAATGATTTTTACAATTTCATGCTCCTCGTTTACAACGTTTACCACGGTTTATTGCATAGCATTATAAAAAAGTAAACACGTAGGTATCCCAATGCGTAAACAGTTTTATAACTTGTGTTTAAAAATAATGGCGCCATTAAATTACTGACAATGCATTGCTGTGGGTATAAAAAGTAAAATATTATTTATATCGGAGCATCCCAGATACCCAAGATGAAGATCGTTCTAATAGGATTTTTGTTGGGATTAATACTATCTTGTATTAGCCCGATCACAGGATATCGGCGGAGGCACTTTGGCAGAGGAGAGCATCTCTCATCTGCATCCTCAGAGGAACTTCGCTTTTATCGGAAAATGTGTCATTTTTCACACAGCACAAGTAATTTATTTTCTTAAATCCTAATATTATTAATTAGGGTTGTTGTTGTCTTAAATCTCATGGATATTTGATTTCTTTTACTACAGTGTGCACTAAATGGAGTTGGCAAGAAGATAAAAAACATAAATATAAAGGATAAAAAGGAGCAGAAAATTCAGCAGCCAACAAATGTAGCATTCGAATTAGTAAATTCTGAAATTGTCATATGTATTTTAATAAACGTATTTTAATGTGTTTTAATAAATTGAGATCCATCAACATAAGGAGCACGCGCTGAAGAAGTTAGAAAAACATATTGCACATAATTTTGCCTTTGAAACGGATTTCATGAAAATCGGTACGGTACAGTGGGATTTCTGTGATAATGTCGATTTTTGTATGCACATGAATTGGATAATTCTTGGCTACGAATCTCAATAGTAAAAGAGCTGTGCGCGCACGCGCCAGAGTTTTTTCCCAGCTATGCATGCTCAGACAACTTATCGGGGTTTTTCTTCTTCTACTATCTTCTCTACTTCTTTTGGCCGTAACTAACTGATTGGCTGAGCGGCAACACAAAACATAATCCAATTCTCCTGATTGGCAGATGGCGATATACTGCGAGAGACAGCCCAAGGTCTAGCATTAAATTAATCATCAACGTTCTGGTTGCGGTATAGTGTCTGGGCAATGAGCATAATAATATTAATTAGAGTTAATTATTATTGTTTCGTCGTGCTGAAAGATAAATACTCCGTTTATTCGGATTTTTTTCGCATCAATATCTGTAAGTACTAAACTTGTTAACTATTGGTATTTTTTATTCTATACAAAGTTGTGAGCAGGACTTTTATGGTAAAATTAATATTAGAATGGGCATTTAATGAAAGTTTCGAAATGTATAAAAATCAGAAAGGATTTTTTTTGAGCAAGTTATATACTCTCCAAAATATAGCATCGTTACACAAATTCTGATGAAATAAATACAATAATAAAATAAATATAAATTCATTAAAAATATTAATTTTATTCGTTCTTCAATTAAATATTTTGTCTTCATCTGGATTTACCGGATATTATTTTCTGTATAATATATTACTTACAACTTGTTATTCCTTGGTTAAGGTTATGTTCTTAGGTCGTTTGTTGTATTGCAGAAGTTCTTCCAAGGCGATGGTTTCGTGCTTTGACAATGCGTGCGTTCGTAATTCTCTTCTTGTAAAGTAACCTGGATTTTCAGGACACAATTTGCACAAGTAGGAGCGATGGAATGTGTGCTTCATGTCGATGTGCAACGTCAAATTGCTTTCATTTGCGAATCCTTGTTGACAATAAGAACACAAGTGAGGTTTCACTTTGTTATGGACGTTCAGGTGATTCCTAAGTTTTTTGGAATCCGAAAATTTCTTATCGCAGCCTTCCACCTATTCAAAATAAAATAGAATTTATAAAGCTGTGAACTAATGTACTTTAAGTATTCTTCTTTATTTTAAAACCAAATTTCCAATTTTGGACAGTTTGCTGTTTCAAAAAATGATTAATCTCATTTTATTTGAACTTTAATAAATACCAAATAACATAACACCCATTTATTTAAAAAAAATCAAAATTAAATCCAAAAATGTTGAGAATAAAAGCAATTCACTTTTATTTAAATTTTTCGTAATAAATCAAACCCCAAAAAGGTATTATTTACCTTGTTAAGTGCTTTCAAACGTTGTCATTTGTAAATAGACGCATGAAATTGATCAAATTCTTAATTATGTAGCATTATAGTTATTTAGATGTAAATATAAACACTTACAGTGCATTTGACATTTCTGTGAAAATCAGTCACGTGCTTTGACTTTTCTTCAATAGTTAGGAAATTCAAGAAGCACACTTTACAATAATATTGACGGGATTTGAGATATTCTTCCGGGTGGCGCATTGTCATGTGTTTCCTGCGTTCCCTGGTCCTTTCTCCAGAAATCGGTTCATTACAATGGGGACAATGTGTAACACCTCTATTTCCTTTTCCTTGACTTCTTCTGGCAATGCTTACTAGAGTCGTATTCACACTTGCACCAGTTCCTGTGTCCTGATGTTGATGTTGACGAACCATGTGGCTTCTCATGTAGGATTTACGAAATTTCCTCCCGCAAATCTATTTAATCAATAATAAAATCACAAATATTATTTACGGATACACAGTATTATATTTTTTAATAAACGTTCCCCCTTTCATTTATTTTTTAGCAAAATTCCTGCCCTGACCAATATTTAAGCGGTAATTTCCTCCCTTAACTTACTTTGTCAACAAAGTTCCAATTTCTGGTGATTTTTTAAAATAACAACTTATCTATGCGACTTTCGAGATTCACGTAAAGAATAAGAATTAAGAATAAAATTAATTCATTATTTTTTGAATACTTACTGTACAAGCTTGGAAACTATTTACATTTTTTGGCGGCAAAAACTGGAATTCGTTCGTGTGTAATCTTTTAAAAGCGGTCCCCGAATTCATTTCCTTTTCTTCTGAACAAGAGTGTCTTTCTTTGATGTGTTTCTTTAAGATTCGTAACTTGGTAAACTCCTGACCGCACTCCTCACACAAATGGCTGTACATCGATACGTCGAATAAAACTTGGTGTCTTGGCTTGTGATCTTCCAAATCAGGTTCTGAATTGAAAACTTCGTAGCAAAACGTACATCCATAGTAAACTTTGTCTTCCAAATGACATTTTCCATGAATTTCCAGACTTTCCGCGTGACAAAACATTCTCTGGCAATTCTGGCACTCAAATCTAACTTGTGTTTCTTTGTTGTGGACTGTTGTGATGTGATCGTGAAGTCTTTTCAACGTTTGGAAAGAACTGGAACACTCATTCGCATCGCAATAGTAAAAATTGTACGTTTGCTTTTCTTTCACACTATCTCCATGACTTACTTTCAGGTGGCGGAGAAATCGGTACTTGTGATTGTAATTCCAGGAACAAAGCTCGCAGAAATAAACTCTTCTACTGGAGGCAAACTCATTTGCAAGTTTGATATCCAGGTGACCTTTTCTTAGCTCTTTCTTTCCGTGCATTTTAACACGGTGACGCTTACGGTTGCGGTCAGTGCGGAAGGCAATCCCACAATCTTGACAGAGAAACATTTTTTCATTCGCGTGAGTCTTTTGGTGGGCTTTTAAGTAACCCTCCCTTCCAAACGTTTTCCCACATTCTGCACAAAGAAACGGTTTCTCTCCTACACAAAAATATATTTAAAAAAATAGACAAAAACCTTTGAAACTAGAGCAAATTATACATGTAGAAAGACAATGATTTTTGGAGGAAAAACGTTTGTGGTTTTTGAAAAACAATTTGCTGTTTTGCAAAACTTTAAATTCAAAGTGACAATTTTTTTAAATTTTGTTTGGATTGAAGCAACTTTTCAAAAATTAATTGTTTTACGTTTTTTAAACAGTTTTCCAAAAACGGATGGAATGTAATGTAACAATGTGATGTCTCTAACCTGTATGTAACCTAATATGGCTTTCTAAATGGCTAGGATGCACCATTTTCCCACAAGTTTCGCAACTAGTTAAATTCAGATTCCCAGCTCGTTTCACTTTCTGGGGTTTCGGCAAACGAATTTTCGATTTTCTGGTTAGGTTTTTGCAAATTTTCTTCCCTTTAAGCTTTTCCTTTGCAAGAGACCCATCTTCGGCAATAATATTAGCAAATGTTTTCCTGTTCTCGCTAAAAATATAAGCATTATCATTGCTTTCTTGCAGAGAATCATCTTCAAATTCAATATTAGAGTCCTGTGTATGTAAAGCTATAGGACGGGAGTACTCCTTAAAATCAGAAACGGGCATTTCCATTCCGAAGTATGTTAGATTATCATCCAAGTACATATCTGAAGGACTTCCATTTTCATATTTGATCTCCGTCTCTTCATATTTACAAATAATATCTGCATCCGCTTGAAGGAGCTCTACAAATGAAAAATAAAGTTGTAGTTTACAAATATTACAAATACAGTAAATACTTTTGGATAATTTTGAACTTTTTACCATTATGGTAGTCAGTTTGAGAAACATTTGTAAAATTGTGAACAGGTGGGCAATTATAATGTTCCAAGTTGTCACTGGTGATGGTTTCGGTATTCTTTTCATTTTCAACGTCAACACCATCAGTCTTAGATTCTTTGGCAGCTTCCCATTCTTTAAAAACATAAGATTTCATCATTTAAAAAAAAAGTCGTAAAGTTAAAAACATTTTTTCTTTTATTATTTTAACAAAAGCGAGACTTACTTTGCATTACAACTTGGATCTCTGTATCCGTAGCAGTGTAACCTTTATACCTGAGACCCATAACTATTAAAGATTTCATAAAATTCTTCTTGAGTAAACTGTACTTTAAATTCAGCATTTGAAGTTCATCGTAAACAGTTTTTAGCGCTTTGAGTTTTTCGGAACATTTCAGACAAAAGGGGAATTTTCCAGATCCAGGGCCAGGGTCGCGTAACAAAATTCGATAATCCAATCCCAATAGATTGACCAAAAATAATCTCATATCACAGACATAATCCTCATCGTCATTAAATTCCAAATCCAAATCAGTTTGGCACGTCAGGCAGAAATAAAGTTGAGATTTTTTCTGAGAAACAGGACGGGATTGAACTGATGGAGTATTTTCTCCAGTTTTCTTGGAGACATTGGGGCTTATTCCATCTAGATTATCCCACGGGACAGGGGCAGATACAGTCTCGTTGCTAGCACATCTGGCTGGAATAAAAATATAGAGAAAACTTCAAAAACTGCACAATATATTCGGAATGTTGAATTTTTTAAATCTAAAATGGAAGATGTAATTTATAAATCGTAAATAGACTTCTAATTAGCCAATTGAAATACAAAATATACTTTTGAATACCTTTTTGAAGGTGTTGATCAACCAAAGCTCTTATCTGTTGCCTTGTTTCCCTGTCCTTTAATCTCTGCCCTCGAACAGCTGATTTTTCACTGCGAATTAAATCTTGTTCACTGTAAATAGTCGGACAAGCGCCGTCCTTAAGTAATTTTCTCAGAGGAAGGTTCAGCAATTCGTGTTTTAAATCTCTGTCGTAACAATCCTTTTCGAAATGTTTGGAGCAAATCCTGGAATTTGTCCAGTCGAAATGGTCCTTCTGTTTGCAGAAAATAATCCATTTTTTCCTCAGCTCTAGAGCGTTCTTTGGAAACCTGTGAAATGAAATACTTGAACTTATCGTCTCTTTTCCCGTCAAAAGGATAGTACTCACACAGTTGTTAACAGTACACCGTAACCTCCTCTTCCTCATTGTTAATTAATTAAATTTTAATTTTCCGATATCAGAATTCAGAATCACACATTGGATTAAAGTTTGATCGGATGGCAAATCTGAAGGCAAACAATATTTTGGTGTTTTGTATTTTGTAGTAATGTTTTGATTGACGCCAAAACGAAGGGAGCAAGGATTTCTAGCCCACCAAATATTTAACAAAGAAATTATTATTTAAGTGCAGTATGAAGTCGTATTTATCTAATCTGCACATTTTCTTAACATTTTCTTCAATTACTTTATATTTCACTATATTAAAATTTATAACAATAAAGATATTTAGCTTTAAAATACTTAAGGCGAAAATGTCAGGAGAAAATTGGCGAAAATGTCAGGAGAAAATGGCCAAGATGGCAATCTTCATGGCTGTACGAAAGGTAAACGTTGTACGAAAGGAGCTTTTGTCAATGATGAAAAAACCATTGTGATAATCATTGATAATAATTAATAATCACGGTTGAACCGTTTAAAAGTTACAAGGTATATAGAAATGTTAAAGTGTCCCACTTATGCTACACCTCTCATAGATGTGGTCCATACATCATTGTGATCATCATTGATAATCATTGACGGACAGACAGACACGCCTTTCGCGTAAAGCAGACACGCTGCTTAATAATAGAAAAATTTAGAATCCCTATAATAAATGAAACAATTCAAAATTTAAATAGAAATGAATTAAATGGCTTCATGGATTAATTTAATTTTCCCGGCTGATGGCCCTGTGTCATATATGAAGGCAGTGGTGCGCGAAATTGTAATACAGTATGTATATTACGCAGTATGCATATATTGTTAATTGATCAATGTTTCAAATACACCTAACTCGGTAACCCGTCGACCGATTGACCCCATTTTTCAATGGTGTCACCGGAGGAACCTTAACAGAGTACCCTGAAAATTTGAAGTCAATATCTCAAACCGTTTTTGAGTTACACCATACGGACGGACAGACAGACAGCCACAACAAAACAATAAAGGAGACAAGCTCCTTAATAATTAGGCACTAGTATGTTATATTATCTAGTACATCTATTTGGCAAAGAAGACGATAAAATATATCAATTTGATGTCACATAAGTGTATCACTTAAATAAAGCTAAATCAATTAACTATTCATGTATATCTATAATCGGAAATAAATGTTGTATACTCATGACTCAAGTACAATAATAACTCATTAATTACTATATAATATCAGATAAACAGTATCATCCACTTATACTTTATTTTTTCATGTTAATAGTTTATTTTTTCGGCGTTTTACCTGTAAACTGATAACACAAAGTTTAGGCCTTTGGCTATAAAAAAGTAAACCTGATTTTTACAGAAGGATAATTGTATAATAGAAAAAAATGAGCATGAGCAATTAATGTTTAAGTTACCTTTAATACAGCAATTGTATTTGACAACAAATTTCATTATTGCACAATGGACCTTTTAGAAACAACGAAACAAGCAAGGCCATCTTACGTAATCGTGAATACTAATAATTTTTATTGCTTATTGTCAAATTAAATGGATTATTATAATGTAGAAATACTTTCCTAATTAATAACTGATTAAACTTTCTGTTTTCTAAACTGATTGTTGTACAGGATTGATTTCCAGCTTATTTGCTTTTAAATCATTCCTGAAAGTGAAAGCTATTGACTAAAGTGAGCAGTTAAGTCCCAAAAATATCTATAAACACACTTCATCATTTTAAAATTAATTACAATGCAATAACGACGTCAAAAGTTACGCTTCATTAAATACTCGGAGATGTATTCAAAATATAAATTGTTAGTTTTGGTGGCAAGTATTTTCAACCTGGTGTCTTTTGGTGAGAAATATTTTTTTAATTAAACCATCAATGCAATTTATTTCTCTAATCGTAATCGTAAGTATGTAAGTATTCACATGTAATTAATCTAATGGATGGATACTAATATACTCAACTCATTTTTTAGCAAATGCGGTTGGAAAAAGGAGCACTACTGGTAATTTTTATAATTCTTTTAATTCTATTGTATAGAGATTTTTCTTATGTACCTCAAAATTGGTGTTTTGGTTTAACACAAAGTGTATGCACTCCGGAGTGCATACGCTTATTTGTTAAACACCAAATGTGGGGTACAAAAAAATACCTCTATTGAGCAATGTAGGCAGTCGCATAACGATACATACGACTACACAACTGAAATTACAACTTAGAAAAACAATTATTATTGTTTTTCTTACAAAGAAAAATTTTAGTTGTAATTTAATCTACGATAAATTATTTGTCGTATAATGGATTTACAGATTGGAGTTCACAGGTATTATGATTCTATGTAGATTTATTTAAACAGATAGCGAATTGAAGCTATAGGGAAAGGCTGGAAAGGGGGCACGCAGCGTATAAATGCGCGGTAATTTTGATGTTTTAATCTGACATTTTCTATGACATGTCATGTCCTTGACATGGCGCAGGCGCACAATTAGATCATTCTCAATAACTAGGAACTCTGCAATGTTCTTCCTTTTCCCAATTTTCGAGGAGCTAAAATTCACAGGCACTCACCTCGCCTGAAGCAACGACTCGACTCGAATTTTTATTACCAGCGAAGCTGGATATAATGGATTCGTATCGTACAGTCTGTCCGTCTGTCCGTCCGTCCGTATACAAAATAACGCTTAAAGTATTGGACGGATTTCAACCAAACTTGGCATAAATGTTCAATGATATCATAGCTCTCAGGGGTATGAAAACGGTGTCAATCAGACTACCCCAAGGGGTACAGGGGGTACAGATTTGACCAAAAACGGATCTGTAGATTTTAAACGATTCAACCTTTTTGAATTGCGTTAACGGATTTCAATTCAAGGATAAATTTTGCTTTCTCACAATGCCCCAACTTATTGGGGCATTGTGAGATTTGACCAAAAACGGACTGTATTATGTGGGGCAATGTGAGATTCGACTAAAAATGTACCTTCGCTGGTCATTTATAGTGGTTAGTATCCAGTTTATTTCTAGTAGCCCTATCAAGAGCTTTTGGGCTTAGTTTTCTAAAAAATATTTTACCCCGTATTTAAACCCATTGTATTTATTGCACCCAATTTCTGTATTCCATTTTCTAATGCTAATTGAAAAATAATTTTCAATTAGGATTAGAATAATCAATAATTGCACTATTTTGATTACAGAGCTATCAAGCGAATGTATTACTACACCATTCGACGAAATAAGTATCCCATATGCAACCGGGACTAAAAGGGCGTTTATATCCAAAAAGGAATTCTTTGTAAGCGTTTTCCTGTTTTGTTTTCTTAGCGTTAATTTATATCCAGCAATTCAGAAGCTTGCCGTAAGATTGTTTCCAATATCAAAAAACAAAACGTGTCTTTTAGATGGACTAATTATTTATTAATCGTAATTGAATATTTTTGATAATTGGAAGGGATTATTCCTTGACATAACTTATTTTCTATTAATTAAAGTAGTGTACTAAATGTCGAAATTAAAGTAATTCGATTGCAACTTATAATATTCAATATTTTTTACTAACAACACGAAGTATACCTGGGACGAAGCCCTTTGCTGTTGCCGCAACAAAAATTGGTTCTTGACTTCCCCGAATACACAAGAAGACAATGCGGCTATCTTCAAGGCACTTAATGGAGAGTTAATACACGCCGGCTCGTCCGGTGTTTATTCCAAAAATGGAAAATGGATCCGATATGGTACAAGAGATGAACAAATCTATAGTCACCATTCAGAGCTTTCTGCAGGCGGCGATACACCAGATATTCCGCCACCATCGAAATGTACTCGTTTGGCATACTTTGAATATTATCAAAGCAATCTTCTAACTTATAGAGCGTACTCAGCACCCTGCAGCGCAAAGTACTATAATCATATTGTATGCGAGGAAAATTTAGGAGAAGGTTTTGAAGTGAAACAAAATCATCCAAATATTTTATTTCGATTGTAAGGAATGATTTCTCATCAATTTATTTTTAATTGTAGAAGAATCTGATTGCTTTGGCGAAGGAGGAGATACATGCAATACGGAAAATATTGCTAGAGATTCATTGACAATGGCACTTGCGCCACCATAGGTGTCTAATTATATACAAATTTTAAATTATCTTTCTTAGGTGACAAATTATTTAAAAATACGATTTAAAAAATTAATTCATTTAAAAACTCTGGGAAAAAACTTTCTATAACTATCTAATTAAATTATTAAATTTGATAAATGGAAAGGTACGAATTTAATTATAATTAGCGTAGTGCTTAAATGTAAGCAATATGCAATACAATAAACTTTCAATTTAATTACTCAATTATAAATTAGGAATTGTGAATGAATGAACGAAAGGCATTAAGTTATTGCATAATAAACTATTTATTGTCCCCTTTCGTTATATATACTGTTGATGTTATAGGTCGGCCTTCCAATGGTAGCAAAGAAGTGGAATTTCAAAACGTTACTTTAAACTACAGTTCAGGGTCTGTAGTCGCAGAAGTTGCGAAATCTCCAGTCAGGGTAAGTAATTTATGATTGCACATAATAAACCATTACAAAACGGAGCAAGTGGCTATACTATAAATAGCTTCCCTAAAGTACAGTTGTTGTTTCTGGCAAATTTATCCAAAATAAATCCATATAATTTTGTGTACAATTCCATTTTTAAGAGAAAGAACGACCAAATATCTCTAAAAATACAGGGTTCCGCGTGGAACAATCCCACGACGGCAAAATTCCCAACTTTCCCGGGTGGGATGGTTTATTTTTGGGACAAAAATTGAGAAAATTGAGAAAAATAGTTTAAACGTAGCCTTCTATTTTTTTACAAGAAAACTTTCCTAATCATCCCGAAAGTCCAAACGTTTGTAAGTGGGAAGTGGGAAATACTGAAACCATGGTTAAATTTTGAATATTTTAATATTTTTTAGTTAAGCTGGTACGAAGCCGTGTGTTATTGTCTTAGCCGCGGAAGCCATTTGGCAAATCCACACACCTTGGAAGATCTGGCGACTTTCTTTGAAGCGTTCAGTGGGGATCCAGAAATAGGATGGGTGGATATAAGCTCGCATTCGGGAAAATGGACCAGTGTTTATACAGGTCGGGAACCAGACGAAGATGCTTTTTACCAGGGAAGCAAACCGAATGCAACACTAGGCAACTGCATTCGCCTGGTTGAGGAGGATGGCAAATACACACTTAATTCTTATGCTTGCGACAGCAAAACTGCTATGAAAATCGTTTGCGAAGCTGACGGCCCTTACGGAGGTATCAATTTAATTTTCATCCCATCCACACACAAGTTATAGCCACGCCCACCTTTTGAAATCGAAATATATCTTTTATTTTTTATTTCAGGTCAATGCTTGGGGAATTGCACAAAGGAAGCTGTAATTGAACACCAAACTAATAAAAGCACTTGTATAGGTAAGTAAATACTGATATGATGAATTTAAAACTTGCTAAAAAGTAAATTGGGTCAGGGCACCGTCCGTTTGTACATAGAAATCAAAATAAGCCGTTGTAGACGAATGTAACCGAGAGGGAATATAAAAGGTTGAACCGTTTAAAAGTTACAACTAAATTCCGTTAACACAATTTAAAAAAGATTTTTTTGTATATAAATTCGAGTTCTACATGTCAAATTTGGTAGGAATCAACGTTAACCCGAAAAGCGAGTATTTTTAAGCGGGTATTTTTGTAAAACCCGGGTAGAATGAGTGACCTAGGAACTTTTTTGTATAATAATTCGAGTCCTACATGTCAAACTTGGTAGGAATCAATGTTAACCCGAAAGGCGGGTATTTTTAAGCGGGTATTTCTGTAAAACCCGGGTAGAATGAGTGACCCAGGAATTTTTTTGTATAAAAATTTGAGTTCTATATGTCAAACTTGGTAGGAACCAATGTTAGCTTGAAAACTAAAAAACCTCAGTGGGGAGGAGGGAGGACAGACAGACAGAGTCTACTCTTCCAATAGAGAGCGAACTATGTTCTCTCTCAATAAACGTTTAGCAATTAGTTTAAAACATCTTAATATTTATGTATTTTCAATACGGACACAAATAAGTTTCCTTGTTTTCATCTTCAGTATTGCATAAGGAAACTACTTTTCGTCAATTAATTGTAATTCATTAGGAATTAAATCTATATTCCCAAATAATTTTTGTGCAAAATTGTACCCATTTTTATGAATCCTTTTATAACTTCTGTGTAAATTAACAAATATATAAAAAAAATTAATAATTATTGAAAAGAAAAATCGTTCTTTAATGAAAAAACAAAAATAAAGATGATTTTTGTGCACTTATATTTACAGACCGGCCAAAGGATACCTGTGAAAATTTGGAGTTTTACGATATTACTATTCCATATGTTTTAGGGAACAAATCTGCAATGGTTACAAAAGAACCAAATGATGTAAGCAATTTATATTGTTATAACACAATCGTTACATAATTAGTATATTGAAATATATTTGAAAAATTAAGTAATAACAAAAAATAATGTAATGGATTTAATTTTCACAAAATTATAATTGTACTATAAATTCATAAATGCTTAAAAGTCCTTACATTGTCCCTCAATTTTCAATTTTGAAGTGAATTAGATTTTTAAGAAAATTAACAATTGCAAATGTCCTAAAATGTGAATAATTATATTTTAGCTGAATTGGTACGAGGCAGCGTGTTGTTGTCGTAGTCGAGGACTCCATTTGGCAAGTCCCACCAACTTGGCAGATCTGGAAACTTTCTATGAAACGTTTAGTGGGGATACTAAAATAGGATGGGTGGATGTGAGTGCGCATGCGGGGGCTTGGACCAGTATTTGGACAGGAGCGACTGCTAGTGCGGGTAATATTTATCACAACAGTGAAGTACCCGATCCAGCGGATGGTGGCTGCATCGAGCTGAACGGAATGGACCAG
>JAQFYC010005913.1:0-13260 GCA_034694165.1 Tomocerus mixtus | reverse complement strand
TGAAGTGCAACAACAACAACATACTGCGATGTATGTATAATGTAACTACGTACTACATACGCATGATATTACTACAACTTGCCAGTAATTTAAAAGTGTTCTGCCACGGACTGCTTCATTTGGAAGAAAATATTTGCCGTGACTTGGAACGTAAATACCAAGCTGGTGAATCCACAATGGAATTAATTGCTCAGATAATGAAGCGCTGGGAACACTGTTTCCCTGCTGATGCAATTGTTGAAACACTATTAGAGCATCTGAGGGCTCTTAATTGCAACGAATGTGCTGGTAAATAAACATTTAGACGGAATTGTATCAATACTATTTTTGAAATGCGTTTTTGTTTGTAATACATAACTATTATCTTTCAGATTCAATCTTGGCGCATTGCAACAATAATGGTGGTGAGTAGACATTACAACATGACAAAATAACGTTAAATTTAACGCATCGCAAAATAACGGGTTTAAAAACCCGTTAATTGTGTATACAAATGGTGTAATTAACAGGTCGTTATGTAACATAACTAAATGTACTAACTATTACACACCCCTACTTAAGCCATTATCCTGTGTAGGCCCCCACTAAGAATGCTGACCAGAGAAACGCGCGGAACTACTCTAAATACCAAAACATGTTCAAGCCATGATTTTATACAATAATGTAGGGCTTGTAATTAACTGGCATCCTAAATTTGCTAAAAGTGGCCTCCGAAATAAATTAGCAAATCTGCTGACTTAAGCCCCTCCATTTGCTAAAGTCAGCCCCTTAGAATAAATACATGTTCCACGGAATGTTCAAACATGTTCTGGCGGATGCCACATATAAGGTTAATTTTAATGGATTTCCTCTCCTGTAGTTGGCACAACAGACAGAAATAGAGCTTTTCACCCAACAGGTGTGGCATTAACAAGAAATGAAGACTCTACTGATTAAGCGTTTTTATTTGATGCTTTGAAATACGGAGTCAATACAGCTTTGTCTACAGAATTTTCCCCTGACTTGCTAATAGCCAATTGTGCGGAAGCTATATATATTGGCTTCAAAAGTATTTTTGGAGAAAACACCAAACGTGCTTTATTAAATGCACATTACATACACGATATAACTGACAAAGTTTTCCTTAGCATATCTACATAAATAAGCATTACCATTTGTTTATGACGCTAACTGTGCATTTGGTGCCTAAAATCTTGCATTCCGTTTTTAGAATGTACTACTACACTATGTGGAACATGTATTTATTCTAAGGGGCTGACTTTAGCAAATGGAGGGGCTTAAGTCAGCAAATTTGCTAATTTATTTCGGAGGCCACTTTTAGCAAATTTAGGATGCCACTTAATAATAAGTCATAGTGTAGTAGCTAAAGAAAATTGGCGAGAGTAGAGTTGATGTTAAAATGCGGCATACGACCCACTCCGATACAGTAATATCTTTAACCTAAGGCGGTCGGTGAAAAAGCATAACATTGAATCTGAATATTCATTTACAGTGACGTTACGCACCGGGGGACAAGAATCTTGGTGGATTAACATGTTAATGCCACCAAACCAATTTTTTGGGCGGAAGGACGAAATGGAAGAAATTCGTAAAGAGTGGAAAGAATGCGATGATAACAAATGGCAGAAGTATGTGTTAATAACTGGAATGGCTGGAATTGGAAAAACTGTGCTTGCACTTAAATTTGCAAAAGATTTTTACAATTTGTTTTCCTACTGCATTAAGATTGATTTGGAAACATTAGAATCTTCTTGTCAAGCGTTTAGAATGTTAGCTAACCAACTCCGCCGTACAGTAAATCTTGACAATGAGGAATCGTTGAAACTGTATGCCAAAGAGGCTTTCCAAATATTGTTGCGTAGAAAATGTTTAATTATATTTGATAACATGGGGCAAAGGGGTCATTTTATTTGGAATATTTTACACGATGTGAGTTCTAAATTAGCACCTAATATTTCAAGACCTTTTGTCTTAATTACTTCAAAGTTCAGGGAGGTAGGGAAATTCTTTAGGGAATACAACGCTGAAATCACTGAAATAGAGTTAGGTGCTTTGAATTACCAGTTAGCAGAAGAATTGTTTGCTAATTGCTTAAAAACGAAAGTAGTTTCTAGGGCGGTAGCAAAAATGTGCGAAAAGCTGCATCATCACCCTTTAACAATTAAGCAAGCTGCATCGTACATACTTAATAAAAAGTGCGGTACGTATGCCACGGAAGAAGAAATAAAAGTTTGCTTAATGGCGTACGAAGAGGATCCAACTATTCTGTTACAATGTTCAGAGCAAGGTAGTCAGAATAGAAACACGTTTCCAATTTTAGACGATACTTTGAATATCGTCATAAATAGGTCACCAGGCTGTGATATTTTGTTAAATATTGTTTCTTTTTTATCCTCAAGGGTAATATCAAAAACATTTGTTTACCCTCTTTTAAAAAAACTTGAGAACTTGTCAGATGATGTTATTAAAAAATGGCTCGATGTGCTGAGGGACCATTTTTTAATCAGCTGGCATGGAAACAATTTTTTTGTTTATTCACTGGTACAAAATACTATTCGAATAAGATTGCAAAAAGATGACGCTGCTTATGTTGACTTTTTACGTATATTACTAAGAAATGTTGAGATAATGTTGGAAGATAGGAAAATTCCGGGGGACCAAATGGATCACGTTTTAAAAATTTGGAAATATTCCAAAAGGCATGAAGCACTAATAAGGGAACATCCTACCTTTTCACTGGGGATTTGTAGGACATTTTTTGATATGCAAGACTATGACAGCAGCTATTATTTTGGTCTGAAAGCTCTTAAAGCCTTGAAACCGATTTTAAATACAGAACATTCTGTAACTACGAGAATGAATGAGTTAATAGACTTTATTGTAAAAGGGCGCAAGAGAAGTGTACACAAGTTATGGCTATTTTGGTCCGTAGTTTAATTTTGTAGCTATTCAAAAATAAGGAATATGTGCTCGGTAAAAACAATTTACCTTACGAATACAAGGCATATTCAATAAAATTTGAAGTTATATACCCACTAAGTATTAGACAGTAGACTACGCTAATGCCTACTACTAGTTCATTATATAAAATATTGTTCTACGCTATGTTGTTAGATGGTACATTATTATTCTACTTGCCTATAAATAAAATAGGGCTAATATTTAATGGCACCCCAAAAATACTTACTTTACCCAAATATTTATATTTACCTTGCCCAAAATATAATAATGTACCCCAAATATGCTAATTTACCCCAAATATACTAATGCAGCCCCAAATATGCTAATTTACCCCAAATATACTAATGCAGCCCCAAATATGCTAATTTACCCCAAATATACTAATGCAGCCCCAACTTTTAAAATCACCCTAACAAATGCTTACTTCCCCAAAACTTTTGCTTAAAAATTCTATCAAAATACTAATGCAATTACTTATTAAATCCGTTTTACGACAGAAATCTCAACGATTATTTCTGTTAAAATTGTTTTTTTTAATCATTCTGCGTGGTCATACTTTATTACATGTCAATAAATGACATTGACAACAAGTAAGACGACGCAGAATGATTACAAAACAATTTAAACAAAAATAGTCGTTGAGATTTCGGTCGAAAAACTGATTTAATAAGTAGTTGCATTAGTATTTTTATAGGGTTTAATTGGGGCTGCATTATTATATTTGGGGTAAATTAGCATATTTCGGGTACATTATTATATTTTGGGCAAGGTAAGTATAAATATTTGGGGTAAAGTAAGTATTTTTTGGGTTCCATTAAATATAAGCCATAAAATAGTATTCCTTTTAATTTGAAAATCAAATAGGCAATAAATCATTTTTCTGAAAACATTTCGTGTTCTAATGTTGTTTTAATCAATCAATATATAATACGCTAAAATTTACCACCGGTCTGACATTTTCAATTTCACTCTAATTCAGTAACTCGAAGCAAGGGATTGAGTGTTAATATAATGCATTCGGTATGTGATCCCATTGTTTTATTGTGAGACTTATGCCACGCCATCAAGGATAGCCAGTGTTATGACTTATGACTACTAGGTTCAAATATTTTGAGATACCAAAGTGGTCATCCCGTAATCCAGGAAAAAATGATTTTTGCCAAAAAAGATTAAGACATTGTTTTTTCATTGTGGAATAAAAATACAAAAAATTTCGCACAATTACTAGTAGGTATCTCAAAATCCTTTAGAGTCTCCTTGCTCATGAATTATATATTTATGAGCGGAAGATTAACATTATTTCTTTCAAATTGGCCGGGTTAAAATTTGTATTTCCGATTGTCTCCCAAGATGTAAACGATTATCTGCGTAGGGACAATAATGTCAACACCGAAATGTAACTTCGATGTTTTCTACACGAAAGTAAATCGATATTTACAATTTCGCTCATTGCTAATATTTTAAAATTGAATTGTGCTTATTATAGGGAGTACAAAAACTGATTCCAATGCAATTAAGTATTTATATATATTAAGTATGAAAATGTGTACTTATCCGCATGCAAGTTATAAGGGGCTACCGAAATGAGTCGCACCTACACCAAATCCGTACCGGCCCATGGCAACATACGCTCAGAAAATATGAATTCACAAATGCGGGCAACATGCACGCTTTTTATTTATTTATTTTCTATTTAACATATATTATATAGTTTTATAGGATTTCACATTTTAATATAATTATATGGTTTCAAACTTTTATGCTAGCAGACACAGGAAAACATCTCAATGTTACTGGCAGTGAGATTCTAAAATTTTGCAAACTAATGTTTGTTACCATAAACGCATATATTTCGATGCTACTGCACTAAATTTCGACATCTTTGAAGCTTATTAGAAGCGTAATCAACCACGATATAATTTCTCCGTAAAAATTAAATATTCTGCTGTATTTTACAGCTCTTATGGGTCCCATGCGAAAGCCAAATGGAGTAAGGCTTTTTATTGTTTTCCGATGAAACTTACTATTACCTTTTTGCAAAGATTTCAATCTTGCTAGCGATTTACTCGAAGTTTTCCAAATTGAAGCAAATCCAAACAACAATAATGAAAGAATTGCAAAAATTGCGACTGCACTAAATGGAAAGGTTATGTATTGTCCTAGGGGAAATTTATCTTTAAATCTCAAAGCACCAAATGCAAATCCTATCATGTTTGTTGAAAGCACCACAAATAGCGCAGGATAGCACATTGCAATAAAACAGTCGCAATTAAATAGTACATTAAATATTCGCATTTTGTTGTATAGCAAAATTTTTTCACTCAGGGGTTCTTCTTTGTATCTGTACAATGAGACAACAAAAATATAAAATATTTATATTATAATATTTGAATAAGATGAAGAAACGCTGCAAACTGTTAGCATTAATTATTTTGTTAATTATCATGACGTTTTTATGTACATACCTTATTTGATGCATACAATAAGAATGTCTTAATAGGTAAACCAACGTCCACAGAAGAATAAACACTATTCTGTTACATGCAATAGATAAACAGTAGATTTGTAATAGAATTAAAAATTTAGAACTTATATTTCCATTCCAATGAATGAAATAAATTATTGAATTGTTGGGTTGTGCCTCTTCTTCAAGAAATGTCAACTGATAAACCAAAGCTGTCAGGCGTATTCCCATAACAGGGACAAAATACAGATATATCCAATTTTCCACTTGGCAGTGGCCCAACTTATTCTTCTCTGTTGTAAAATTATATATTATAATTAAAGCGTATACCTGAGAATGCAAATCTTTTATTCATATTGTTTTAGTTGATATTTAATTCTTTTCTAACCTGTGTTAAGATACGGAGTATTCTTTAGGTAATTCATGGTGTTAACGAATTCCCTTTGTTTGAAAAGTAAACTAAGTGATCCCACAGTAGTTGCAAAATACAAATTAAAAATAGAAAAGAGGCGAGACAGCTCCGCGAAATTCCGATTGGTATTGATACGCTGAATTACCTCAAATAATTGAAGTGTGATGCGAAACATAAAAATCAAATTTAGTACAATTACAAGTTTAAAACGTTTTGGTGCTGTTGAATAACAGAATTTTTCTTTCGTCTTGTCCCAAAAAAAGGGCACTGCGCCCAGGAAATAATAAATATTCGTATATAATCCAATCCACCTGTATTCCAATTTACATAGTGGCGTTTTAATATTTTTTAGAAATGTGCGGAATTTAGTTTTCATGCGAATATAGAATATAATAATGTACATTTTAAAAACAACTACCAGCCTTACTAAATGCATGCTAGCTAAAAATAGTATATATGCACCTCTTTTAGGCAGTACAATTTAGAGTAGTGGATTTCGTTGGGCTAAGTTACTTGTTAAGAAAGTAAAACAATAAAACAAGAATACGTCCAAATGTTATTAGAACAATTCCGTGAATTTAAAGGAACTAATTAAATGCAACATGGAAAGGGTGGCTTCCTTTGGTTTGCGTAGATCCAACTGACATTCATGTCTGTCGTCAAATACTGCATGACAGCATCAAAACCGTTTATGATATTTTCCCGTCAAATAGAGATTGAATGTTTGAAAATGACATGATTTTAATAAACCTTGGGAAGAAGTGCGTTGATATTCATATGCCAGAAGTTAGTTGAGGAATAGTATATTTCGATTCATATTCATAGTCTATAGTCAACCATTTAATTATTCTGCCCTTGGAAATGATGATTTATGGTAGGATAAAATGTAATAAATAGCATATTAGCATTCAGTTTTCAATATTGTTGGTTATCTTTTAAGAAATAAATATATTATAGTATCTTCAACAAGTTTCGACAAAAGAAGGAACCTTACGGATCTTCCCCGGAAGTCTTAACATTTGATATGGCAATAAGGTTTATTTTGATCTGAACGGTTCATTTTTGGGGTTATAAAGTCCAATATGCCAATTAACCCTTAAAAATGAATCACTGAAGTTGAGTTTTCTCCAACACAATAATACAAAGTGTTGTTTCCCATAAAATAAAATAGATATTGTTAGCATGGTTTGAGTGAAAGAGGTAGTCATGCCACGCTTAATTTATATTACATACCTACCTCAAAGATTCAACTTTCTTCAAAGTCGAGGGGTCCCTTTTTAAGTGTTGAACTCTATAACCTAAAAATATGAACGTAAAATGAAGCTTATTGATTTGTGAAAATGTGATTATGAACATCTCGGCGGATGGTCAGTTTCTTCTTCAAAAATAACAGTGAGGGCTAATGAGTATCTCAAATAGGTACACATGGAGTGACTGAAAGATTTGTCGCTGCAAAGAGACAATTTTATTTAGCTGTTGAGATTCTGAGACAATGGTAATAAAATATGAATAACAATAAATTGTTAAATTGCGCCCTATTAATATTGGAAATCAGACACGTATTCCATCTTTGAGAATTCAAAACTATTATCACTGGAAAATTGTTGTAATTTAGTAAAGGAAGCAATTAAATTTAATGAGATTGAAGAGAGCGTGGCCGAGCTCATGCAGAAAAATATCCATGCTTTGCACTAAAATGACACGCCACCAGTAAAACAAGTGTCAACTTCGGATTGGTTATTTATTTATGTAGGTATTTTGTCATTGAACCAAGATAGACTTCCTGGTTTGTAATATTCAATGGTAGCGAATTATTATTCCAGATTTTCTTAATTATCTTTTATACCAGGTGCACAGAAATATTTGTGTGAAGACAATCCAGAAGGACTTCAGTGTAAACTTTATTCAACACTAAAGTAATATTTTCCCACAAACCCTGGGTAAAATTTTCAAATTGCTTTCTTTTAAATACATTTTCTTCAATTTCTTCCACTATTTTCCACGTTGAAATTTTGCAACCCTGGACATTTGAATTATATTTCTATCAGAAACTGTCTACACCTACAGACAGAACAGAGTGGCAGTTAGTATTGCAATGGGAGTGCTACAGCCTTCAGTTGTCTCGTCTCAATATGCAGTCCGTAAGTAAATTATTCTTCGATTTTTGGTTTTTAGAAATTTCCTTATTTCTTATCATTTTTTAACTTTTACATTTATATGTACCATTACATTTTATAAAATTTTCCAAAATAACTAGTTTCACAAAGTAATATAAAAAAATCTAATAGAAGCATCTCTGGGATATTTCCAACCAAAAAAAATCTCCAGCAGGATCCTGATGGTGACGTGGAGATATCTCTAAATACTTCTAAATTTTAATACCAAAGGTATGCAATAAACGTTTTAAATATTTCCATAGTTAAATATAAATAATAAAATAAAGGAACTATTTATTTCTAGGAAGTACAAGACTGTAATTATTAATATTTTGATCACTACTCTTAATCTTACTCTATATCCAAATACAATGCAGTCCATATGTCACATGTCAAGGGAATGGAGGAAACTTAAATATTTTTTACGTGCTAATTAAATAATTGTTTATAGAAAATCTTCAATATTGACAATAGGAGTGACGACCACGGACATGCTTCAAAGAAATGTAAAAAAGGGGACGAATTTGCAAAGCCATACACAAATTCAACTTTGGTACGCTTTATCATTTCTAAACATTTTTAAATCTTTTAAGAGCGAAACAAAATATGAAATTAATTCAGAGACTAATTGAATTTAAAAACATTAATAGAAAATAGTGTGCAAGTAAATTCGGTGGAACTTCAAGGCTTAATTACTGACTGGATGCAATTTCTACACAAAATCAAGATTACAGGGTGACACCACATTGTTTCTGTTTCAAAACTGTTTATGCATAGGGTATCTAATCATAATGTAAGAGTATTATGGAATTTTTTAGGTATAAATTTCCAATAATTTTGTTATTGCTGTCAAATGTTTAAAAATAATTTACTATTAAGTTATTGTTCTCCTTTATGAATAGTTATGGGTAAACTTTCATACTAAAATCAACACTGTAGTGCAGTTGTAATTGGTATTACAGCATAGTCCGTCTCGCAAAACTAACGTTTTTGAATTATTGTTGGCTTTAATTGTAATTTAAAAATATTTTAGACAAAGGTAGTACCTACTTTCACTTTTCTGATATTGAGTGTCCATATAATTCTCAATTACACGACAAACAGAATTAATATTTGGTGCTTGTTACTGGTAGGGTTTTTACAAGGCTTTGGCAGAGATACCCAATATATTAAATGTTTTCGTATTATTCTATATAGACCGTAGGTTTCTGCTGATATATCAATCCGCATCCTGACAACATTTTTAAATAATTGACGAAAAGCAGTGTTTTCGAAGCTTATCAATTTGTGGGCTCAGATAATTATGAGTGTATTAATTAAAATAATTTTCTTATTGAATACCATAAAAGCATGTCGTTTCAATTAGCTAGCAATTAAAAATTACTAGCAGGTAGCAGTTGTACCTAAGCTACACCTACATAAATTATTATACAATATTTTTAGTTTGTAGTAAACCAATTAAAACTAATGTAATGACATCTAAAGTCTGTCAACTAATAAATATGCTTAATAAATAGAAATAATGCAAAAATTTTTAGGAAATGGAAGAAATTTTTTATTACAAAAGTACAATGTGAATTTACAGATTATATTTTCTTAATTATGTCCGAGTTGTGTTAGCCATAGGCGCCGTCCGAGTCTTGTTTTTTTGATGTTTATTCGTAGCAATACTAATGTTTTTAATTGTTATTTCACATAATATTCTTATAAATAATATGTCTTCATTGATAATTTGTTTGGGTGTTGATCCTACCTACCAAAAGGATACCAGCTGTACTTTAAGTATACTTTTTTCATTTATATAATTGGCAATCTAGGTTAGTATTCCTTACTTTATGTGAGTTTGGACCCGAGTCCGACCATCTTATGTTCTCATGTGTGGGTCTGTCGAAGAATAAATACAATACAATACAATACAATATTTTGAAATATAAATAAATATACTGTTAAGGAAAAATATTTGTGTACTTAATTTTTATTCGCTTATGGAAACCTGCATATTTATCCGTTTTTGTGTAATGGAAAATATTGAAAACTAAATAAACATCAATTGTAATATAGGACCAATCTTGCTGCCATATTATAGATTAGCTTTTTTGGGATTATTTTAGCAATCATACAATTTCATGCATACATAATATATTAATGTAGCTGTTAATATGCGTACCACTCTATGGACAACTATATTTGAGAAAAAAGCTAGAGCACAAATGCCAAAGCTGTAACCCGAGCTGTTCATAAATTGATTACGTAATTAAACAGCAATATGGAAAAGTACATAGATTGGGATGGCATCTGAAGGATAAATCTTTAATTGATAGTGTAATAGTAAACTTTGTATACGTTTATGTGTCTCCTGTAGCAAAGTCTAAAATTGTAGACAGCGTGGCAAAAGTCATGCATCAAGAAGCTTCCAGAATGTTTTTTCTTGCCTCATGGTGTAGTGGGCACTGGGCACGTCATCCGGGTAACAAACGTCAATTCCTGATTGGCTAAGCTTGCTAAGGAGAAGTTGTGATGTGCAATCTGACTTTTTCCACACTTCCAGGGTATCATAGCGAGTTATATATTAATTTAATCTCTAATAAGTAATTCAAAAACATTTGTTGTAAAGATTTTTATGTTAATACTCTTATGCATTCAGTTTTTACTCCAATGAAAAATGTTTACATGTATTATTCTAAATAGAACACTTAGAAAATTTTAAAAATTTAAACGATATAACCTCAGACGTGAAAAATAAATTTCTTTGCATATACAATTTTAATGTCGCTGAATACCAAATACAAGTGTAATTGTAAAAATAATTTTCCTCATTTCGCCACATTTTCGAACCCTGCAATAGGAATTTTCCCTGTACAAGCCTGACAAAAGGATAAGTTGTGCAGTTTCATATCTCAGTCTCCAGCCATACCGCACTGTTGCAGGAGCACTCCCAGAAACTGTAGACAAAACGTAGGAATAGTTCTTGTTCTTCTTCTATTTTTCGTAATTATTTTTTAATATTTTATAATTTTTAATTTAATAATTAAATTAAAAAAAATTAATTTTGATTAATTGATTGATTGAAATTTAATTTTACATTACAGTTACTAATATTATGGCTAATCAAAATTTGAAGAAACTCAGTTTGGAGAAAGGTCCCCGTAATTATCAGCACGTCGATCCTTAGGATAACCCTATAGGTACCAAAATTCCAAAATTCTATAATTTCTATAGTGCATTGTATAAATAAATTCTTGTACATTTCATAAAAATGTCTAGCAAATACAGAAAAGGCTAAAAATAAAATTTCAGTACAGTCCCAGTAAGCATTTCACTGTTTGAAATAATTTTAATAAAGCTAATGGATATTTTTGTGGCGAAATACATTATTTTTAGACTACTGTTCCAATATTTTCGGGGAATAAACTGCATGGACAAAATATGACGCCTCCTCATACTTCAGGTAATAACACAAGTGTAAATGTTATTCTAAATAACGTATAAACTATTCTATTTTACTAATTAATTTTCATAAACAAAAGAGAAGTATTTTAATACCTTTCCTTTCCTATACAGTTGACACATTCAACTCATCTATGAGAATTTTGGGAGCTGGTTTGGCTACACAGAAACTAAATTGGGAGCTGAATATTTAGCTTAGTTTAATACGATAGTCTCTATAATTTGTGAAATTAAGTTGCAATATAATAATTAATACAAATAATATACTTATTTTTATTTTTAATACACATTATATGATTATCGGGTGCAAATAGTCTATTTTGGTAGAATAGATTTATTTTACTAATGAAGATTCTTCCAGTTTCACTTTGCAAAAATAATTTGATTTACTTCCAAGACAAGTATAATCATTAAGGATTTAGAAGCACTGCCTATTCTACTGATACTTACGGTGGGAACAATTAGCATGACAAATTTCAGGACGAAATTAATACCGCAGAAAGAGAAAGAGGAGCTATAACTAATTTTCGCCAACTAGAAATATAATGAAGTATTCCTGCGTTTCAGTTAAATTGGGTTATTGAAAATGCACAAATTAATTTATGTTTACTCATGAAATGTTGCTAATTATTAACTAAGCTAATTATTGCTAGAATGTTATTAGTATTAAGCAGGTTACGCTTATTTTATACAGTATACTATTTTTAAGCGAAATGTTAAAGCCAAGGAATTATTTATTTAATGTTACATTTTGAACATTTTTACAGCTGTATGAAATAATAATATTTTGTGACTCTAAATTTCTATTTTTGGTAGAATAAATAGATTTATTTAATTAATAAAAGTGCCTAAAACATTTCAATTTATTATTAATTTAAAACCACTTTTTACACAATACTATTACATTAAACTATTTATTTTATAAGTTTACTATACATTTTCATAGTACTAAGCTCGTATATCTTATTAATTATTAATAAGTACAAAGTCAAAAAATGTGCATATATACCCAGTTACCCTTACCCACCTTTTAGAAGTATATGATACACGTACGGTTTTCAAAAATCAGTTAATAAGTATAAAACAGATTTTTTAAATTCTGATTTTGCGCTTAAATGTTATTGGTAAAAAGTTTTAAAAATGCATTTTTGTTTATTATGCATTTTATTACGCAAATGTTTAAATTAAATTTTTTAAATCCACGTAATCAAAGTTAGTTTTATTGTTATTATTTATAAGGTATTCATATTGGAAAGGTTTTTAAATAGTTGTGCATTTTGCATCCAAATTTTCAATGCATTTTCTTTGCCCAACCACCGTTTCAATTTTCAACATTTACAATGTAGTTATATATAAGGATTACTATTTTAAGATCTATATTTATTTTTGGTACAGTAAATTGGTTTGTTTTAGTAAAGAGATAATATGTATAATGTGTACGCATATATAGGAGTTTATTTTGAATTAATATAAATCCTTGTTTTCTAATAAAAGACCTATATAAATGATTTATGTGAAATGATGTTTATAATTTGATGAAATCTAAATTGTATCATTTAGTTTTGCTTTGTATATGGACGTGCATTCGAAGAAACACAATAAAGCGTTATTTACTTACCATATTACTTATTTATTTTTTACTAATATAATTATAATTAATATCCAATATTAACTCGTATTTGAGCAAATAGTTATTCGATAAGCAACATCTAACATATATAAATCTGTTTAATGTTAAGGATACGGTTTTGTTCGGGAGCGCCCCCGCCCTGGTTCGGTACCGCCCGCCCACTATGGATGGTTCAGGAGCGCCCGCCCGC
>JAQFYC010005912.1:0-13261 GCA_034694165.1 Tomocerus mixtus | reverse complement strand
GTACCTAAAGACATGTACTAAGGTAATAGATAGAGCAAAGCAAAAGCATACCCGCCAGGCAAGGCAGGCTTCGGCTTTAGTAGCTGAGCCCGGCATCGTCTGACTGATCTGCTGGCGACCACAAAAGGGGAAGCTTCTCGCTTCACTAAATGAGCGTTGTATATAATGAGAACTGATGTGATCGGATCTGATGACCATATACCAATAGCATGTTGTAGCCAAAGCTAATGCTAAAGCCAATCCAAATCCAAATTCAACAAACCTGGTTTGGTTTTTGGCTGGGCTAAGTACAAAACCTATTTGAATGTATTTTACGTACAGAGTACAGTAGTAAGTAGAAGGATTCCCTGGTCTGGTCTGGCCTAAGGATCTGTATTATCTACCGTCAACCAAGCAGTAGTAATAAACTAGGTACTACTACTACCTACTTACCTACCACTGATAGTATCTCTATCTCTTATTATTATGTTCTTTATTCTTCGTATATTAAATACTGTAAGCGTATTACACTCCGTAGCATGTATGTATCTTCCAGCACAGTGAACAAATACACATCACAATTTAACTGCAAATCGTTTCATCTCAATTTGTTATTCATCTTTTCTCTATTCCTGTAGTATTTGTGTTTTTTGGTTTTCCTATGGATTTGGAATTTGGAAGATACTTACGTTTGTAAGCAGGCACTCAAAGCAAACCACCTAACCTATTATGCTACCTTAGCCTAAGGTACTTAGAATCCTATTAGCATTGTATTCTCACTAATCCTTGACAATAATTCCTTTATTTTCGCTACTTAAGTTTAAGTTTGCAGGGAAATGGGGAAATTCCAACAGCTCAATTGTATTCCAATCCATTTATCCATTCCATTCCACTGCTGTGTATAGTTTATAGTAGTGCATAAGTTCAATTATGTTTTGAGTAAAGGCGAGTTTGTGTTCCTGGTCTTGTTCTCGTATGTATCTAATGTATTTAGTTAGTGGTGCAGTAAAGTATGTAGAAAAGGAAAGGAAAAAAGGTCTAAATTCAGAATTTTATAAGTATGTATAAAAGAGTGCAGATGCAAGGCAGTAGGCAAGGCACTGCAAGACTACAAGTAACTAATAAGCAAGCAAGGAAGAGAAAATAGATAATTTTTCATATGCTTACGTTAGTTTACTTACCTAGATAATCTAACATTTTAAATTCATACGAGCCAAACGAGTGCACACATGTTTTTATCCTAATAATCAGGTATTCTACTGTTATAAACTTAAACTTCACCTTCATTATATTATGTAAGTGTGTAAAGCTGCTCCGAAACCAACTGCAACTTGCTTCCAATAAATATAACATTACATAAACTAAAAGTATAAAGATTACTAGTTCAGGTTCTCTTCTCACTACTAAATACTATCTGTCCAAATCCAAATGCAATGCAACTGTACCAAGTGAGTTGCTTTGACTTGACTACTCAATAGTTAATGATTCGTCCTGTCTTGCTCTGTCCTGCTGCCATGCCATGTTCCTCTTACTTACCTACTTACTACTTATAGCTCCAACTTACAAGTTACAAGTTTAGTCGGAGTAAAGAGGAGGATAATTTCCGCCAAGGAAAAAAATAGAAGCAAGCCAGACGGACACATGGATATTATTGTACATAACACATGAAGAGGAGAAGCAAGAGCAAGAGCAAGGTAAAGGGCAAGAATAACTGAAAAAAATTATCTCGAGGCATTATTGTGCACTGGCTTGGCTTTGGCTACCAATTCCATGGCTAAGAAAAGAAAAGGTCTAACATAACGCCAAACGAAACGAAACCACGGCACGAGCTCAGCTCAAGTCAAAGTCAAGTCGAGCTTCTTTAGAATAAGTAACTAACTATTATAATCGAGAGGAGCCAAAAGAAGTTAAGAAGACAACAGCAGCAGGAGCAGATACTTATTTATAAAGAAACAAACTTGTATGTAATAGATCTTGGAAATCTAATAACATCACTCCTTCCCTGACTTGTCTTCTCTATTAACTTATATAACTCTTACTGCTAATATTACAGTACAATGCCTAAATATACAGTAATTTAACTACTCATAGACACGTTAGAAAGAAATGTAGCTCTACATACATTAATATAGTAAATAAAATACGGATATAGAGAGCGAAGGCACGTAGTGGCTCTCGTCAAGCCAAGTGTACTGTTGTTGTAAATACAACATCACACACACTACACACATACACACAGTTGTGCGTACTTATACTTACGTAGGTAAGTTTACTTACCATTTACGTTTCTAGTCTGTACACCTCGACTTGACTTGACTCGAGCTGATTGTTGTGAGACTTGAGTCAAGTCAAGTTAAGTTAAGTCTTGCATATAGACCAGAAAGAAGAAAATGTTCCCGTTCTGTTGTGTTGTGTTATAATTTTTTGATTCCTTCAACATTCAATCCACTCACTCACATATATGTAACACAAACCAAACCAGACCAGACCAATATATGTTATATTAAAAGTAATAATACTTACACAATTACTATTAGCATCTATCTATCTATCTACGTAGATATCTGTATACTATACCAATCCACATCCACATCCACCTCATTCCATTCTCTCTTTTACATTACTTTACTTTACCCATATGCGTCGACCTGAGCACCTGGCCTGCTGCGTCGCTGTCTGCCTTCCTCCTTTTATTTTTCCTCATAAAATTACTGCTACTTCTCCCAACAATTCTGAGTGAGCAAAGCGAGCCAAAGCAAAAGCTGAGCACCGGTCGCTCGCCCATCCAACCAAACAAAACCAAACCCAACACATACACACATAACATATTATCAACATCATAACAGAACAGAACACAACAAGAAAGGCAGAAGCTAAAGCTAACTTAAACTACTCTACTTATACAGATACTACTTCACTATAATATTTACTTCATACCTCATCCCGACTATCCAATTCAGAGCAAAGCTAAAGGAAGCAGCAGCAGCCAGTCCAATCCAAACCAAACCAAACCAAACCAAACCACCATCAATACATAAATACATTCAGGTTAGCATTTCAAAGGGCCTGGCTCTGGCTTGATCTGGCCTTCCTACACTTCTACATTGAAATTACTTACCTGATCTGATCCTGATGTGATCTTCATCTTTCGCTTCCTTCCTACACGTTAGACTAAAATCTAATTCATGTACCCACCAAGTGTACTTACTAATATCAAACCAAGTAATTCCATTCTTGACCCAGCATGCACTAAACTTTCAGCTATGTACATATTTATCAATTCAACTATTATATTGCACTACAGATACACTACAGACTATGTATGTAGTAGTTAAATTACAACTGCACCAGTTCACTTACTTAAAACTTAAAACTAAATATGATCTGATCTCGTCCACATGTATGTGTAAGTACGTCGAATCCTTTCTAGCTGAGCTAAACTATTTTCTAAAGGTGCTCAGTCGTCTAGGAGTTTTATTAGAGCCTTTATTTCTTCCCTTTATGCTTATTAGCCCACGAAATCAAAGGGTTAAAACTTTCAGACGCAAACACAATGATTTCTAAGGACGCACACGCCGTCGCGTGGCCTGCCCTTTCTTTACTTTATCTTTAGTTTGCTCCTTAGCGTTATTATTCTGTCTGCTATCCTGGTTTGGTCCTCCTGTCCCGTCATTTAGTTATTGTTAGATCCTCTGCTCCTGCTCCTGCTACCCTTACAAATAAATACATAGTTACTTCCTTGATTCAATTCAACTTAACTGATCTTCATGAGGTTATCTTCAAATATCTCGGTTCTCTATGCTGGTACTGGTACTTTATGTATACCCTAACACCCTTCTTAAATCTATTGTCTGCCTTCACTGCATTCCTTTCCATCACATAATCTTTTTTACAATTACCTATAAGCGCATACAAAAACACTATACACATATACTTAGTAATATATGCTCCAAAAAGCAATGTGTGCATCATCTTGGCTTTCAAAGAAAAACGAAGCCCTCAAAATACCTGGCATGGCACGGTATGGCATAGCGTGGTAGTTGGCGACTGCATTTCAATTAGCAAATTACAAGGAAAACTGCTTCCACGAACGAAGGAAGAAATAAACGAATGCAATAGTTAGTAATAGTAAACTAACCGGGAAAAATATCGCATGTCTAATTTTATTTGTTCGTTAACTTCATTTTTGTTTTACATGCGTTGCGTACTTGCGATTGCGATTAGCTGAGAGCTTAGCTTTACATATACTTATACTACATACAGACATCAGTACTAGATATTCCTGTCTGTCAAGTTGATTCCTTCTTTTCCTAACTATCTGAACTGCACTAAACATCCATTATCCATATCCATGCGAATAAACACATTTAACTTTCAAGAAGACTTGACTTGCTTTGACTTTACTTCACTCCTTGCTAATTGGCTACAAACTACAAGTATTTAGATTTTTCTACGAAAGCAAGTCTGTTTGCTGTTTGAGTGACCTACCTAGCTATTGTCTGTTCTTTAAGTGTCTAACGTGAAACGTAACGTGAGTAAGTAAATAAATAAATACTAAATATACATACAAATAATAGTAGTATGTATTTACGCTATGGGAACTCAGTCAGTCAAATCAAGTCAAACTGTACATTACGTATACAATAAGTACAGATATATACAGTATACTAATACACTGTTAGTAAATACGTTAGTTTCCTTCCGTCATGTCAAATTTTTAACTAATCCCTTTCAGACGGCTGCTAAAGTCGCACATTTCCAACAAAACAAAACTACATAACAAGCTCAGCGCAACTTTAACTAAAATGCATGGTGTTATGTTTGTGAGGTGACTGGGCGTTTGTTTGGAGGCAAAGGCAAGGCACACACGGGCAACTTACACATTACACACATACATTAAATGCATAAAAGGAGATAGTAGCCAAAGCCAAACCAAACCAAACCAGAGAGCAGTTAAATTGCATTGTAACGTAGTTGCCAGTTAGTTATGGACACTCTTGAATAAATCTATAAACCTATCCATTGTATAAGGTAAACTTATCTCGTAAACTAGCCCAATTGTGATTAGCTCTCTTCTGTCAGTGTACACAGAGCAGCAGAATAGATAATAGCAGAGCACTAGGTTAGACTATCTCTAGTTAGTCTGTAATAAATGTTCATATAGTAAATATTACATTAAACCTACTACCTACGTTGTGTTAGCAATTGTTTGTATTTCTCCTACATATTGCTTTCATTTCGTTTTGGCTTCAGCTCAGTAAGTTGTAAGTTGTTACCATTTCCTATAATTTACTAAGCCATGCCACCTTAAATATACCGGTTATATGGAATATGGATGGACATGAACATGTATAAGTAATAATATAAAATCATTTTATCACCTTATCCTTATGCATTATGTATTTAGTGTAGGAACCACTTACTGCGCTATTTAAGAGTATATACTACAATAGTGTGCATTTAAAATGGAATCCTATTATTTTTACTATGCTTATATAAGGTTTTACTATACTTACTAGGTATTTATTACTATAACAATGATTTAAAGCTAAACCGAAGCTAAACTGACTGACAATGAGTGAACTGAATGACTTTCCTGAATATCTATATACTTAAAGGTACACTATACTCATACAAACACTAGAAACGTTGGATTGAAGTTTTAGAGAAGAGGCAGTGCAACAGCTGTTTCCTAATTCCTGTTTTCCCTTTTTTCCCGACAACTTCCATTTATTTAACTATTATTCTCTAGTAAAAGTACATAATCCTTAGAAACATAACGTAGCATACATAGCTATGCATTTATTTCTGTTAAATTCTCCAGTTCAGTTCAGTTCACTATCCATCCACCCAATCCAATCCAATCCACCTTTCCTCTACTCTACTGTACTTCACCGCATTCTATTTGACTGAGCTTCCCTTTTATTGTGTTCCCGTAGAATAACTTAAGTGCACACTCTGGACACGTACATAAATGCATGGGAGGCTGACATTGAATCAAATAACTATCCTATCTGTATACATATGCAATTATAATGAATATTGCTGACAAGGTAAAATCCTCAGGATAACCTGACATAAATCTTAATATTTGAAAAAATCGAAACTAGATTATATATATTTAATCGGTGCCAATTTCCTTATAACTTTCTAGGAAAAATGTTAAAGCGTAAAAAATTCGTAATCAATTTCCTTGGAAATGAATGTAAGGCAATGCAACTGTTGTGATAAGATAAGTAAGGTAAGTATTAATTTTAAAGGGAATTTAAAGAGTTTAGTTTTGTTTGCAGATGGTCTCGGTTGCTCTGTCTGGTTCTGGTGGCATTTAAGTAGTAAAGAGAAAGCTTTGTTGTAAAACCAGAAGTAATGCTGAATTATATATGTGAGGTACTACTATAAAAGTAGCATAGTAGACAAATCTCACTTATGTAGTACTTTCATACCAGACAAGACAGCCAACAAACAGCTTAGACAAACATTACGTAATAAATGGCATAGGACCAGTGGAATGAAATAAAAGAGTCGAAAGGTCGAAACACGCTCACACTAAACACAAGAAAGAAAGAAAGAACAAAGCTGCTAAGTAATAGATAGATAAAGGAGAATGGAAGGCGATGTGATGCGATGGCATGGCAGACGACTTGAATTAAATTCAAGTCTATTAGATTACAGTTTGTCTTATGTTTAGTAGTAATGTAAGTGTAGTGTAGTGAGTCAAATAAAAAACTACTATGCAATAGTTGTGTTATAACATTAGGCCAACACAACATAACATAACGCAACGTAAAACGTAACCCCGCACACTAACCCAGTTTTTGCGGTTCAAGTTGACTTGAGTTTTTTCACTTACCGCTACATGTAGTTGGTATTGGTGCCATGCCAGAAGTGTGGTGGTTTGGTTCTTAGTATCTGTACTATGTAGACTAGGTATATATACCTAGTATTTTAATACTAATGTATACCTTAGCTTTCTTATAAAGTGAGTGAGTAAGTATATAAGTATATTAATGCATTAGCGAAAAGAGACACGACTCGAGAAAAAAATCGACTTTAAGTTTAAAGTTTAAGAGTTAAGTAGTATTTGTGTATATGTCTTGATAGTGTGATGTAAATATTCTGATGATGAGTAGGTATTTTATATAATGTACCTACTATTCAGAGAAACTATAATTGTACATGCAATCTGTTCTTGGAGCACTATACAGATACAGATACAGATGCAATGTCAGTGAGTATTAACTATATATATTTGTATGTTTAGTAACCAAAGTGATGTAAGTTCATTTCAGTTAGAGCAGAACAGTTCATCTGCTGCACTGCACTTAACTCTAACTCACACTCGGCTCATTGTCAGTGCACTGCACAACTGTAGCTTCTTCTTCCCGAGAAAAAACTCAATATATATCTATACATACATATAAAGTCAACAGATGAGGGATATAATATTCAAGTGGATTGCTTTACAGATAGCTTTGGCTATATATGTAGTCAGAATTTAGAATTACATTAACTACCGTATCTTTATATTGTATTTTGTATATTGTACAGGTAATGGTAGCAATTGTATCTTAGAAGAAGTGCTGCCTTGGTGTGGTTTGGCTTTGGCTTGGCTTGCTCTGGTATGCCATCCCTTATTGTTAATATTTAAGTAGATAGAGAAGAAACTACCGAGAAATATCCACATGAAAAATAGGAAGGGCAAGTAAATAGGTAGTAAGAAGGCAAGGTACTACTTATTGCTCCTACCTTGCTTACCTACCTACATAGATAGACTAAGAATACAGTAGAAAGGAAAGAGTTATGTATTTTCTCTTCCCTGTAATCTTGCATTAGCTAGTTATTAAATATATCGCTTATAATATTATATTATATACATCTGCATCTGTGTCTAATAGGTTAAAAAGGTAGGTTTGTCGGTTGTTTGTTGGTTCCTTACTCTCATATCCAATGTAAATGGTACAGTTCACTAATAAATAAAAGTAGAGACCTTCTGGAGATAGAGATAGTCAGAGTAAGTTAGTAAAATAAGAAGAAGCCGCGATGATGATGAGAATAAGGAAGAAGTGAAGTGTAGTGTATTGTATTGTAAATTGTAACGCATCGGTATCCGTATAATATTTGTACGCAATACATAACACAACAACGTTCCGTCAAAAGTTAGATAGAAGGAGGTAGTTTTTATATACGGATTCTATTGTACGTATTGTAAGTGGTAATCAAGCGAGAAAAACAGGTAGAGCCCTATGGGGTACTCTTCTTAAGCTTTTTATATGTCTTTCCTCTGTGTAGTCGTCTAGAGCCAAGCAAACGCAAACCAAGTTTTTCTACCTTACCTACACACTATCTGTATCTAGTAGTAAATAAGCGAGTGAGGTGTACTGTGTACCTTTAAAATAATACAATATAATATAATCGGACTGAACTGAGTTGACTTGACTTGACTGACTAACAATAAGCTAACCTGACCCGTGCTTCCTATCCACCAAATGTTATGTGAGACTCGTGCCACTCGGCAAAACTATTTCTCATCAACAAAACAACCAGGCAAGAAGAGTAAGAGGCAAGAAACGAAACTAACCCAACAAAACTGAACCATACGTATAACGTAACTATAAGTCAGTCAGTATAACCAAACCAAACCAGACCTAACCAAACCAAAGGAAACCAGACCTAGGATACCTACCGTAACCATACATTCTACATACTATACAGATAGTACTCTAAACTAATATGTAAAAACACAAGGGAGCTTACCTAAGCTCATTCCTTCATATTGCATTGTTGTGAGCCAAATAACTGAGCCAACGGAATAAAACTCTTTTACTGCTCCTTTCTTTATTCTTATTACCTAACTATCTTAACATTATCTCTCTCTATCTCCAATTCAATTCAATTCACCGTCAACTCAACTCAACTCTGAGCCTAGAATTTATTTATTATACAAAAGACGTGTGCTCTTCTTGTTTTTGTTCTAATACTTATCTTATTACTATGCAACTCTTACTTATATTTCTACTTACTCACTCACTGTTATCTCTCCTTTATAGATTTATATGTATTATGTATGCATACAATATGTACGTTTATTATGTACTCACTCACTCACATCACAAACACATTTCAGCTTCAATGTTCAACTAAACTAAACTTTAAGTAACTTAACTGGTCTGCTACGAGTTGGCCAATGCAATGGCAATAACTAACGAAACTACCTACTGGTTTCAACTTCAACCTACACACAAACACAGAAAGAGCAGAGCACTCGACTTGACTTCACTCACTCAGTTCACTCGACTCCTTTCACTTTCCATATCTTTTTAAAGCCTCCGTCCATTCCTTCGTCCCAATAATTCTACCCACATGAAATATAGGTAAGTAAACTAAACTCAATTGGATATGCATGTATGTATGTACATAATATGCTTAGATAATGCCTACTTACATGCTTATACTTACCTTAACTTAATATTAGTACGTATCTGTCTACATACTGGAATGAAACACGCATTCGTATTTTATGTTATCGCTGCTGGAATAATATGGAATGGAAATACATTCACTATACATTAACTAATCAAATTCTTTCTGTATTTAGATACGCTTTATCTATGTACATACAAATATATATAACAAAAAGTAGGTATTAAATAAGTGTAATAAGTAATAACATGTAGACATCGCACCGTACGTACGTAGCTTTAACTATTTAACTTTGTAAGTTTGTAACATACGTTACGTACACCTTTTCGTTTCGTATCGCTTTAACTATCTGCCTACACTAGTTATATTATTACAATACACCGGCCAACACAAGTCATGTCAAAGCAAGTCAAGTCAAATCCAAAGCCACTCCATACTCCATGCCATGCCACAAACAGGGGCAAGGGCAATAGCACCAAGGTCACTATTTACATTACTTATATACATTACGTTATGTTGCATCCTATTTTGTCTCTCTCACCCTCTCTAACTCTATATTGTGTTAGTATGTGCTTATGTATCTTATGACTTGGCTCTCGTCAATAGTCATTTAACTTTAGGGTAAGTTGTAAGTTGTACTCCTAGTCGTATAAACTGTTGTAGGCAGTTGGGAATAATATTACTAAATAAACGTATGTAACCCCTGTCTCCATTTTCTTCAACATTACACACATTTACATGTGTATTGGCTATTCTTGTATAAATCAGGCAAAAATAATTTTCTTTCACTTACTAGTACAACAAGGAATTTGTCAATTGTTAAGTTAAAGTACCTTGTCGTTCCCTTAATGTGAATGAATTACTTAAATCATCCTACTACTATAGTAGAATATACAGATAGTAAGTGTAGCATGCTAGTGGTTTCAATTTGAATGGAAATTAAATGGAAAGGACATACTATATGTATATCTGTACATAGTAGTAGTAACAGAATAATAATGTACTACAATATAACAATAAATATGTGCATGTTTGTCTCATTATGGCATGAAGGATTCTACCCTTCTCTTACTATTATGTATTTAAACTCCATTTACACTCTACACAGTAGCATATTGTAGTTAGTTTGGACTTTGTACAATAGAATGACAATTCACTTGCTTTTATAGAAGTAATATTTCACTATCGACTACCTACTGATTTAGCAATGAGGAGCAAAACAAGAAATCTGTTTACAAAACTAATAATTGCATGTACTAACTATTATGGCTGTAGTAATAATCTGGTCTTGGCTTTTATAGCGTATACGTACAACTAACCAATCTAACATGGACACATTTTATTTACAATTTACACGTACCTCGTACATAAATAGCCCACTGTACAGAACTGCATGTAGTGTAGTACTTATGTAACGATTCATTTCATTTCATGATAAATATCCGCAATGGTAATGTATGAGTTGAAAAATGTTATCGTTTCGATTGACCTAATATTGTTGCGACGCAGACCTCATTATTCCTTATCTGCGGTTCCAACTATAGAACAACACAGTGGCACTGGCTACTGGCATGGCTTGGTTTCACTTGGCGGAGACTCAGCACTATTTTACTGTCAAATATTCCGATTAGATTTTGCATATATTGTTGTGTTACGGCTTGTCATATCATATCAATATACAAACATAAGTACAGTATATACTACTGTAGAATTAATAATGCCGCTATGTTGTTTTGTTTATTACATAATACAATTCCAATGTGCTTTGCTAATTTCTGACTCACATGACAATGTTATTTCCTAATGTGTCACAGTTAAATTTGTAAATGTGCCATTTAAGTAGTGTGTTGCATATGGAGACATGGAAATCCCATAACGGTGTGAATCACCTTGTAAATATTCAGATTAGGTTGTTTTTAGCAGAAAGAGATTTTAATTGTGTTTTTCTAAACTAAAGTCTCACATACGTAATGCAACTAATTATTTATAATAAAATACATTTTAAAATATAGGTATACAGGTAGTATTCGCCGGTTACTTCGTCATTTCGAATGCTATGAATTCTTTTATGTAATAAATGGTAGTCCCGATGAGCACAGCTAATAAGCAGATTATTTAGAAGAGCCTGTGCACAGTGGTATGCATATACGCATGAAATAAATATATAGAGCAAAGAGTTGAGAGTTGAAAGCTCAAAATTTTTGTTAAATCATGAAAGGAGGGAAAAGATCAACAGTGAAAAATGAACTGGAATATCCGGCATAGACAAAAAATCCCGTAGAATCGCTCCGTCCGTTGCGTTGTGTTTCTTCTCTTGCGTCCATGCAATGTAATGAATGCAATACACTTGTGTTAGTGTTCTTCGTTCTGTTCTATTGCATTGTGTTCTTATATCTATAATCTCCCTCTACATCCACTTAAACTGCAACTTATTTATATATTTAAGTACCAAAGTGTATCTCTGTATTGTTACTAGCTTGCTACTTCCATTTCCATTTTACTACTGTACTACATGTACATGACTCTCATATGTAAGTATCTTTGTATGAAACGAAGGTACAAACGAGCCACATGGATCTGTAGAATTATTTGTATAGAAAAATACAAAAACATCCTCATATCGAGTATATGTAATGTAATTTTATATAACGAGTCGTGTCGTTGCTTTGTCTATCTCACTCCACTCACTGCCTACTTTAGTTAGTTAGTTATTCAGTCAAGCCAATCCAAACTACATATCTGTACATACATAGGTATATAATATTATGTGAGTTTAACATTATATTTTGTATTTATACCAGCTAACTAACTAAATAGTGGTATTGTGCAGTTTCATCTGTATTTTCCTAGATTTATATTGCAACCATGTTTGTAAATATGTAGTACATGAACATGCACACGTCCATTAGAACATAACATGTACGATTTAAAGTGAGTCAGACTCAGCTTGGCTTTGGCTTCAGTTGGGTTGACTATTAACATGCACAGATTCGGCTTTGGGTTGAATTTGAATTTGAATGTTCAAGTGAACTGAAGTTTCGTCTCGTTTCGGTATGGAGAGACACACCTTCTCATTTTTCAAGCATTTTATTGCACATTAGCAACTATGAGACTCTTCTCTATTTTTAATTTATTAGTCCAATCAATTTCTCGTTGGTAACTAAGTACGAATACTCCTTCCTTACCTTACGCCTTAGATAGTTAAACAAGGAACACAACATAACATAACATACGAATACATAATAATATTCTCAATAATTTGGATAAGCAACCTGGATTAGGATTTGAGGATTACATTGTATATGTACTTCTATTATAAATATAAATAATACTGCAATACATATAGCAGTGTCCCGCCTGGATTATGTAAATTGAGTTGAGCTGACTGTGACTTTGGTTCCACCTTGCCTACTCTTTGTATTTCTCGCCTGCCTTGGTTTGGTTTGGTTTACCTTTTAGCATTTACCTTATCTTGTCTTGCCTTGCTAAGCTAAATGAGTGGGAGTCGCAGATTCTCCAATAATTCTGCGGCGCGATTCTCTTCGTTCTCCTAAGATTGTCCTGGCTTATTCTTTTTTCCCTAGCTCTGTACTATAGCTCTTCTGCGAATGCGAGTCCATTTTACAATGTATGTATTTTTGAAATGACGTCATGTAAGCATTACAGCAGAATTATCTCCTACACAGTTACATTACGCTACATTCGATTTACAACCATCATATTTATCACAACGAAACATAACACAAACATAAAGGATCATTTACAGATGTACTATGTAACCCTGACAGTCAAATCAAAATCGACTCAATTCATTTCTAAAAGCTAAATCCTATGAAATGAATGATAAAGTTAGTTAGCGAAT
>JAQFYC010005911.1:0-13264 GCA_034694165.1 Tomocerus mixtus | reverse complement strand
TAATAAAACTTGATATCTGCATGGCGAAGCACGAATCTAAATATCTACCATGGTATACGAAAGGAAATATGCTACAGATAGAGATTCTAATGGTTTGCTGTAAGATTGTGTAACTATAAACCTGATACCACCTAGAGCTGACGGTATATACATAAGTAGTAGGGTTTCCTATTTTTGCAGTACTAGGTTCGGTTGATACAAAAAATATTTTTAAATTCCAAAATCATAAGGAAGAATGAAAGAATGTAGCTACCTAATCAGGTTCTGTTCCATTCTGCGTAACGCATATCATCTCCCTGGATTGAAAAATGAATTCTTATTACGAAAAGTTAACGTATAACATGCAAATTGAACTCCTAAAATCTGCAATCTGCATCCATTGTGTATTCATCATTTATATTATTTTAACCTTGTACTAGTATTATCTGATCTGATCCTAGCCTAACGCAAATTCTAAAGAACAGTCGCAATTTAGCATGACCCTCAGGAAAACCAATTTTAAAAAAGTATCAGATTGGCTTTTCATAAGAAATATTGTAATGTATTCCAAGAATTTTTTCTGTGCCATATGAAAGATGGAAAATCCGACGAAGCCCTGCGTGTTCACTAATCCCTAGTAGGTACCTTTGCAAGCGAGAAGAATGAAATGGACTGGCTACGTGAATTGAGAATAAGTTGAGATATCATACATACATTGTAAAGTAAAGTACCTTCAAAGGTACCATAAAAATGTCATTTTCTATAAGGTAATTGTACGTAATACTGTCACTATTAGTAAAATCCATTAATAAATCATTCAACGCAAGACAAAGGTGTTACACAAACCTACTCATAGTGATGTTGGCAAAATCGATTTTAGAGTTAAATAGTTTGCGAACTTTTTGCAATTCTATTATACCTATACATACTAAAAGTTAAGCCTATATAGTCAATTGCTACTATTTGATACTTCCGAAGCAAAAACGATGAATGAATACAAATATTAAAACCTATGCCTACAATATGCATTATTGATTAGCCATACTGCAGTGGCAAAAGCAACCATCATCACGCCTGATAATTCAGTACTATTACCACAAGAACAAGAAAGAATGATGTATTCCTCAAGACGCCTGCTTGCTATTATATAAAATCAGCGAACTTTCGATGTGTGCAGAAACAAACTAAATGCTTTACTTTCAAAGGTATTTAGGGATGCTACGTATGTATGTAAATCTTTGTCGTGTTCTTGACAATGACACAAAGACGTGCTGCTGCTGCTGTCATTAGAATTCGTCTATTTTAACTAAACGCATAGCTTGAAGGAATATTAAGTAGCTTTGCGTGTTTTATCAATCCCAGGTTTCTCAAGTGCAAACTTCATAGACTTCATACACGAATTGCAGCGCTTGCATTATCATAATTTGGGAGGAACATTTAATCCAGAATCAGAATGCATAATTTTCAATTGTCCTGTCTGATCTTTACGTAGCCTTGAAGACTTAAGCTAAAAAATCGTTTACAAACTCGACAGGGTTTACGTTTGCTTCCAAAAAGCATTGCATACATTTAGTAATTTATCAATCAGTAGTAAGTAATAGTATAACACAAAACATGATATAACTCAATCCGTGTTTATAACAACGTTTTATGACTTATAAGCTTTTTGGTTTGTCATCCTTGCCAATTTCCAGGTACCTAAACTAAATTAGGCAGTATGTGCCTACTTGTTAAGCGCTTAATAGTCCAAGACTGTTGTGTTAATAACACTAATCTTATGAGCTATGCCTCTAAGCCAGAGCAGAATATAACTATTTTTGTCACACCTTGTGCTTCCATTTGGGTACCCCCTCAGGGCCCTTGAAAAGTAGAATTTCTAAATTAAGTGGCCAGTAGAGTAGGATCATGCAAATGAGGCTCTAATTAGTATTCCATTCTGAATTCATCTGAACTGATTTAGAGAGAATTAGAAGATAGTATTGTTGATACAGAGGGTTTTGTTTGGAACTTTGTGTGCAACTGCCATGTACCTATACTCGCTTAATAAGTAAATGATGTTGTATAATATGTATGTTTCACCAGTACACACAATTGCTAAATTAGTAAACACTTCCCATGAGAACTTGTGATGGATCAGGTTGCAGAATGTGTAGAATTACCTTAGATCTAAATCAAGCTTGCTTGTACTCGATGTGAATTATGGCATGGATATAACTGACTGAAATGGTTACAATTGTACCATATTGTATAAAATCTTTGATTTATCTAAGATAAATGTTTGTATAAATGTAGGATATTGGAAGCATCCTTTCCTAATTAAGGAAATTTAAACCTTTGTGTGTTTTGTCAAACATCATAATACATAATACTTACGACAGTGACAGCGTCATTAAGTAAAGACTCTCCAAACACGACGATGTACAGAACTTCATTCACATGAATTTCTTCAAAGACAGCCAATACGGCGACTGGATCCACAGCAGAAATTAGAGCACTAAATAGTAGTGTTTGTAGCAGAGGAAGTTCAATACCAAAAAGATCCAACTGTCCAAGTCCCCAAAGAGATAATCCTAAAGAAATCATACGATATAATAAGTAAGTGCATGTGACACAAACTCTTACGTCAAATGAAATGGCAAGCAAAATGCATTCTGCGTACAAAATCATGTCATGGCATAGGTCATTTAAATCACAAATAAATAAAGCATTTGTATCTTACCGATGGAGAAAGTGTTCCACAGAGTTCCAACGACAGCCATGAGTAAAATGGTTCCCAAGTTGTTGAAAAACAACCGATTCGGCATGAAATATCCCGCATCTAATATAATCGGCGGAAGCATGTAATGGAAAAACGTTTTTGGCGAAAGAGGAGCCACATGGACACTGTTTGTGTGAAAAAGTAGCAATCCAATGACGACTCCTACTACAATCAGCAAACAGGACTCCGGGAATATGTGACTCAATTTTGGAGCCATGTGGAATCCTGCAATATTTAAATAAACACATTTCAAGCTTACGATGCCATCAATCAGTACCATCATTTTAAAAATCATATTTATGCTACATGTTACGTCAACTTGTGTACTTTTACGCCCTCACTGTAGTCAAACACGTGGACTGTTTAAAAAGCATTACTTAATTACTCTCTTCCTTGTATTATCCAAATGTGTTCTTTCTATTCATTCAAATCAAAGAAAATAATAAGTTACTGGGCTAGAGTGATTATTGGACAGACGCCCTTCAATTTCACAGTTACCATATTTGACATACGCTAACAGGCTTTCCAAAACAAAATTCATTTAGCATACCTGTAGCTTATAGTATTTCTCGTCCCGAAGACAAATTGTCTCGCTCTCGTCTAGTCATACTCATACTCATACTTGTACCATGCCATATAGTATAGAGTGTGAACGTTATTCTTTCTGCATATAATTATTATGCAATACTATTATTTTGATTTGCACTTGAATATGCTATCATGTACAACTACGTATTAGCATACACGAAATAAGATTAAAGAGCCCTACAACTTATGAGATCGCATGATAAGCATAACCAGTAATGTATTTCATCTAGTTATCTACATATACAATACAGAACACCTTTAAAATATCATGAATGCGGACAATGCTTAATGCAATTGCATGTGCAAATATAAATAGATCTGCTGAAGTGGTTGTACTACTTGCATTTGCATATGTTCAAGAAGAATCTAGAGTTATATAATAATCTCCAATGATAAAATCATCCATTCATGACATTAATTTGAAGGAGAGCAATAATTTCAAATTCTCTTACTTTGTATTGGATCTGTCACCATTAATGCTAAACTTTACTCGTGAATTCATATGATAATACGAGTTACAAAGCATAGTGTAAACTAAGGAGACTAAATACAATCATATTGTATTTGTTGCCTTATTAACTATAGTGTTTAAGTATACTCATCCCTATAAATTATCAATACAAAAGATCAGCTCGCATTTTAAAGCCTTTAATATATGTATATAGGTTTTGCTATCAGGAGAGCAAGAGCAAACTGTGATGCTGATTGTGAATGATTCAAGGTGTAGTTTCAATAAACGAGTTCTCGCCTGTTTAGCCCTACCTATTGTCAGATATCCTAGAGAAGAGTAGAAGGCATATTTTATATCAGCAGTCCTGTCCTGTCCTACCTGTTGTATGCTAAATTATATGCATGCATTACATAACAATATTGGCAACTATTTATCTAGGTATACATAAACAATACACACACACACACACAATGTCGAATGCATGTACTTATTTATGTGTGCATGTTTGTGTGTAGCTTATATTATGTATAATAATGAATACCTTCAAGTAGAGTAGAGTTAATAAATCTTACACAGTGACATGATCGATTGACTCTTGTCCCCCCTTGTTCGTTTTGTATCTGAGAATACTTTAACAGTTTGGTTTAAATTGGGTCTGATGAGAGAATAGCACATTGGCCATCTTTAGAGCAACCTTCCAAGGCAACAAGTACCCTCCCTTGTAATATTCCCTTATGCTTTATACTTTATGTACATGAATCTCCTCATCATTAGAGCCTCAATCCTCTGCGGATAGCTACTTGGTGTTCGTAGTCATGTTGAAAATTAAAAATTCAGACACTACACTCTAAACATTACAGGTCATGGCTATTTCTGAGGTTATTATTTTTGATGGTATGCAATTAGTAATCTTTAAAATGAAATGCTACTGTGAATTCGATATTGTCTGTGCTATAATGATCATTTAACTCTTTTATATTGTTTCTAGTATATATTCACAATAACAATCTTATAGCACCGGATGAAGACCTTGTTGTACGCGGTGAAGACTGAAAATACAATTCTATCTTGTAGTAGTAATACATATTTCTAATAAAATAATGCGATGCAGTATTCTGCTTTCATATTTTTTACTATGCCTACATCGCATCGTTAAATCTTTCGTAACAAGTGCATATAAAAATATTATTCCGGAACAAATCCTATAATATAATGTAATAATAAAATTGCTGAAGGACAGAGATTTTAGTATTGCATAAATCTATGTGGGCAAATGACAGATATAATTTTAAACACAGCTATAGGTCACGCCATGATGTAATTTGTTTAAATTAAAAAATTTCTAATTTGTAAACAGGGATTTTACTGTATGTACTATCTCTGAAAAACCTCCCCCTATCTTATCGCTTTCCCATTTAGTTAAGCAAAAAAAAATTTGACTATTCTCGTCAAAGTTCATTTCAACGCTAGATAGAAGGTAGAATTACTTGTAGTTACTTGTATTTCCTGCACATACAAAATATGCTATGTATTATCAAAAAATTTTAAGCTGCCTGTAGTAATTAATATGATGTATCTTACGCTATACTTATTATTATGCTTGCTAATTAACAACGAAAACTTGTGTTGCACATATTTTTGCTGTCAAAAGTTTGTGTCCCGAAAAAGTTAATGAGGATGATCGAAGCATACATCATTTGACTATATGGTATACTGTATTTTTCACTAATTACTATAAATTATAACCACATGTTATGTAGACAGAAGATTTTTACAACATAACATGTATTTCGCACGTATTCATTTCACATACTGAGTATTCCAAACTATGAAACAACAAACTGGCTGAGCAAAAAATAATAACATAGTCAATCAATTAACCTATTAGCTGCCAATTATACAGGTAATAATGTACGTGCGTAACATAAAGCTTAATTGATTAATTACTAGATTTCATCGCATTAAAGTTAGCTAAAAATAGGCCATCATAGCATATTAAAATATGTGTTAATCTACTACTCGCATTTATGTAGCTTTGTATTTTCGACTTTGACATCAGCATATTGATGAACTATTTATGAAAAGTATTTACTTCCTCCTTCAAGATTAAAGAAAAAATTGGTGCATTAATATATATTAGTATACTACAGAAGATTCAATCTACGTGCTTCAATCTATAATCCTAGTTAATCTGTAGTTAATCTGTTTAAGAAATTGATGTTTGTTCACGTATTGTACGAGTTAAAGATGATAAAATTAGCCACACTATCAATTATAAATGCATTACGTGAATTGGCAATCTTCAACTAATAGAAATAATAATTATTTCTATTCGTACAACAAAGTTAATTTATTCCTTAAGGCTAATTATTAGACATAGATCGTCATGAAATAGTTGTACGTGCTACCATTCATGTCTTTCTAGGTTTAAGTGTAAACTCAATACGTGGTCCAGATTAGGAAGTAAGTAATTGACGATGATAGATTGGTAAGGTATAAGAATTAATGAATTCTCAGCAACCACCAATTATATAATTTATCCTATGAGACAGATAGTACGTACTTTCTTTTTTAAATGATTTTGGCTAATGAATGCTCCAATTAAATTGACCTTCAATTTCGTTCCATAATAGTATTTAGGTCAGTAAGTTTTTGATACACAAATATCTGCTAGAAAGTTGCCAAAATAGTAATCGTGAACTTTGTATAAGAATCTTTAGCTATCAGACAAAGAAAGCAATTCATCTTAAAATTAGTTTTGAAAGGGAGAAGGAAGCGTACATATGTAAACGTTACGTTTATTTATTACTAGTTGTTCGCAATATTAATTAACAACGGTTTAATTTCCTTAGTACACCATCCTTAGCACATTTTATGGCATTACAATTGTTTAAAAAAGTTATTGCATATTCTTAGGCGGCAGGTAGTCGATATGCATGTTTGCAAAAGCAATTGAATGGCGAATGGTACACGAAGTAACAGGTAATGGGCAATAAAAATAATATGCTAGGCTGAATATTATATTTTGATCATTGTGTACTGTGTCCTTCCATGTGGAAATTTCTTTGGAAGAGATTCTGACAAAAGTAAGAAATCATCAGACACCAAATTAAAGAACGATCTTAAGTTTACGTTGTTTCTTACGTCATTTGTAAGGATAAGATCGAGAGCGCCCTATTCTGGTTCAAGTGTGAAAGAAATGAAACAAAACTTGAAAAACTTCAAGGTAAAGATAGTAAATGCGGTAATAAAGGTCTATCATTTATATTACCTTTACGGGCATTGTGGCTAAATCTAATAAATTAAGACTACTACAGTCACTATTGAAGCCTACCAGCAATTTAGCGTACTAGTGTTATACATTCCTACATCTCCACATTTTTATTTTGCATCATGCGAAATAGTTGCTCTGGCTGAAAAAAACTCTTTGTAAAATCACAGACCGAAACAGATAATGAGTCTGGGATATAATATATTATCTTAAGATTTAACTCAACCTTCTCGTATGTACATATCTTAAAGTACTAATAGTCTATCTATTCCATTTTAATACCAGTCTGCATACATCATATTGAAGGAATTTATCCTATCTTTCTATCAAATGTATTTATGGCAAAGAAGCTGCAAGATTAATTAAGGTATCCTATTTTATGCGTAAGGAGTGGCTACTACTACTCTACTAATTATATACCTATACCTACCTAATTATACAGTTAACCGTGTACATAGAATACTAATAATAATTGTATGAAACAATACAGAGAAACTACAAAGTACACATAATTAGCCACTTTTGAAGAAAATGCTACCTAAAAGTAATACTTTGTGGAAGTACAATAGTAGAGCACAAGAAATGTTAATCATTTGCTAATTTCTTATGAATGTAATTCCTATGGATAATGCTATTTCCCATGAAGTCTTGTTAACATTATAGGGATAGATCTTATAGGCAAATTTTTTACTCTTAATCTAAATTAATATGTTTAATTTGCTAGTACATATTCCAGTATACTTAACCAACGAAACAAGATTATCACAGAACATGTTACTTACAACACGCTACACGTAATGAAAAAAGACTTGAGGATTTGGGAATGGCATTTACTTCGATTGTTCCTTTAGATATTATGTAGCTTTAATAATAAAAAACGATCCGTGCATGCTTCGGTTACAATTATACGCAAATACGCATTCACAATTCCCCATATTGTTTTTCAGTAGAGCAAATTAAATATTGCTTTCATTTAAACGTATTTGGGAGTTTGAAAGATTTCGAAGAGCACCTAAACTACATATTTATCAGATGCGCATCAACAAGTAGTAATAAAACATTTTTGCAAAGGGATACGGCTTAGGAAACCCATACTGTGAGCAATTTTAGCTTTTTACTATCATTATATAATCAAAACTCTTGAAACTACATACTACACATGACAGAATGTAAGAGAATGGAATGTTTCTTTCTTAATACGTGTAATGTTTAAGAAAAGACGGGCTCAAAAGGCTGAGATTGTACTGCAAAAGAATATATATAATATTTTGCCAATATTACTCTGGAAAAACAAAAGCAAACATTACCTTTACACAATACATACTGGTTCATTTCTGAATTCGTCTGTAGATACAAGATATTACCTACTAAAACACATTTATTTCTTATTGCTGCATCATACATATTGTAATGTTTTTAGTAGCTGTAGCTAATAGGCACTTCAATAAGTAGTTACATAACCATACGTACATACAAAGTACTCGTAGTTGTTTAATCTGTAAATCACGTTTGAACTGATGGCGACGTAGTCTTAACTTTGCTTAGAAACATAGTCTTGTTCACTGTTCAATGTTATATTCATACACGTAAAAATGTTTAGACACGCAGTAGTTTCATTTGTACTCCTACATCTGTCCAAATCTCCTACATTTTGCAGGAGACAATTTCATTATATTACATTTAACTTAAAAAACTGCTTCCGACATTGCAAATAATTGCTTCTGTTTGCATATGCACCAAGTCATGTCCTACGAAGAAAATTGTGTAACTAATGGTAAAGACAACAGCTAAATCAGGTAACTTATCTATCAATTAGTGATACGGATAGACCACAGCGATTTATATAGAAAAATGAATACAATGGAGTTCCTATTCATAGACGTTACGATTTACCAACCAAGTAAGTAATAAACCATGTAAGCAAATAGTAACTAAATGTCACAGGATATTTTTGCAATTACTACTACCAAGTAAATCCCTTAGTCTTGACTGTCTTGTCTTGTTTGGTTACATGATTCGAGTTACTTAACTTGGGGACAAATATTATATTAGGGTATTATTACTTTGTTTACAATTTATAATGATTGTCAACAATGAATTTGCCAGTCACTAGAGTGTATGCAACTGAGTTTCAATTTCACTGTAAAACGTATTGAATTATAAGGTATAAATGTATCATAAGCACATAGACCAATATGTAATAGGGAAGAAGACCACATTTCCAGCACCAAATGTATTGCTTGCCTTTTTCTCCTTAGAAGAATTGGCCAATATGTAGTATATTATGTAAGCTAAATTATTGGAAATCTTTTATAAATGCCGTATTAGAGTTATTGTTATTGTAATTCAATATATTAGTAAGTAGTTTAATTTAGTTAGATCTTCAAGAAAATTAAAACAAAAATTGGCTTTATTTTGTGCCAAAACTCAGGAGGGATCCCTTTGACTAATGGATCCCTCTGCCTACGACAACTAATATGTTTTATATTTCGTAGGAATTTAGTATTATACTTATGATTCCAATTACGAGACAATGCCTGCACTTATAACTTATAAGTGTCTCGACTTGAGTACCTAATCAAACCAGCACATTACATCTTATAGTATAATTTAGGTATGTACTATATAGCAAGTAAAGCTGTAAGTTGTCATGCTGGCTGGTTAGTGAATGGTGCAGACCTTCAAATAAATAGACAATGTGACCGAAGGTTTCCGGAGACCAAAAAACTCAGAAAACTCAGAAACTCAGAGACTAAATTATTGTTAGTCATCTAAACTGTCTTCAAGGATTGATAGAGCTGTTGGCTGCTGAAGTTTACTCTTTGTCTTTGTTGGGCATGCCGAATGCACGCAATGCAATGCAGGCAATGAGTTGTAGTTTGTAGTTATTTAACCACTACTACATTATACTATACAGATATTTTCATTACATAATATATCATAACTGCAGCACAAACGTCCACAGTTATTACGACTACACAAAAACATTTACGACGTGTTATAACAAAGAGGAGACAGAAATGCTTAATAGTACATGCCTTCTTGTCATAAAAGTGTAGTTAAATAATTTATGCTCATGATTCATGTCTTTAGTTAATGTCAAAACTTGTGCGAGGAAATCATTCCGGAAATAGGATTATATTTACTATTTAGATATTTTTATATACCAAGAATTCGTCGCAGGTATTTCCATATTTGGGATTTCTGGCTAAATTTTTATAACACGCGAGACAATGCCATAATAGCTCCGAAGTTTTATTTTATTTCTCTGCGTTTCTTCATTAAGGTGCAAGTTGTAAGCATCAAGGCAGAAAATTAATTTTGCACAGTTCCATACGTGTCGTGTCCTGTATAACTTTTTGCGGTTTTCCTTACATCTGTCCCCTCAACTTTATTACACGTCCATGCTCAATAAGGGAAAATGTATTGTTAATTTTTTATGTGAATGTGCGTTTTAAATTAGCAATAAGACTTGACTTGGGAGTCTTATATGACTACAATGATATGTTAACTACGATTTAAACAATGAAAAGTTACACAGAGACAAATAAAGTTATTGTAGAACCTGAGTTAGTTACTTCGTGACATTAATAGGTAATGACAATGCAATGCTAACTTCTCAAAATATTATAAGTACATAGGTATGTGTGTATACTTGTAATATTAGTATGAGATTGCAAAAGCGTGTACTTATAATTACATAGAAAATAACAATGATTTACCAACAATAACAACACTTTTATGAACCCTGTAAATAACGAAGATGAATATAATAGTCAATTCAATGCAAATCACAAAAAATATAAATAACTCATAAAAAGTTTATAAAACATAAATAATGACCTTTTTTAATTGTCTCTAGTGTTACTTATGACTTACTTTCATCTATTTTTAATTACTTCAAGCTGTGTATCAAGTTACTTCCTATCTTTCTTTACAATGACAGTTGGACAATTACAATTTTTGTAGTAAGAGATTTTTTATCAAAATATTTAGTTTAGTAGTACATTACACACACCATGACCTACGTAGATTATAATAACACTAATTTAGCACATAATTACAAAACAAATAAATGTTTGTGGGTACTTCTGTCTAGATTTTCATCCCACGTACACACAAAAGGAATATACACACATTAATTAATCATTTTTATTTCCTTAATTTATTATTGCATCATAGACATTAAAAATGCCATAAACATATAGGTAAATGTGATTTGTTCCATTCCCTTTATGTAAGTACATAAGAAAATGTTAAAGATGAGTACTTAGATTAAAACACACAATGAAGATATACAAACCACGATTACCTTGTGATTTTTGCCATGTATTTTCATGTAATATCATTTCTCAACGCATAATAATTAGAAGTACTTCTTGATGTGAAGGTGACTCTCTTTTCTGTACCCATCACTTTAGTTTAGAAATCATTTAACGTTGTAAATGAGACTTATACATAGATGGGGGCACGCAGTTAATACAGAGGAACAACAATGACACGGAATTCGGTGATAGGGATAGTTTTTAACTCAATATTTCTAAACGTATCGCATGTATGTATGAGTAATACTGAAAGAATCTGCTCCAAATTCGCCATTCGAGAAATAGAACACAAAACGCTATCAAATACAATAAATACTGATATATGCATGCGTGAATGTAATTCGGGTCAAAAACCACGATGCCCATATAAACAAACTTCAGTAAAAGTGCCATGGATCAATGGATTAAGATAAGTAATCCTGACCTCTCAATTCTCAAACTGGATTGTTTTCCAGTTTGTCATATATTTATTTGTGTATCCATTTATTATCTGGATAAGCTAAGTAAATTAAATAGTTAATATGTTGCGTACGCACTTATCAAACACTTTGTAAACAAACAGTAAATAAATGAAATCGCCTGGTAAGGGAATTTTAATACTTAAATCCAAAAATTTTATATGGATGTTTTTAATTCGTTGCTCTGCTACACAATTTGTTAACGTTTTATTATACAGTTGACAGCCTACATTGATTCAAAAACACTTATAAATACTATACTATTCCTACAGACTGTTATGTAATAGTCTGTAGGAATAATAGTCATACTGAATGCCACACACAATGCCTGCTGGAGAAATTTTCCATGGACATGAACAAAAATTGTAGCACATTTTGCTAAACAACAATCTGGCAGTATAGCGCGTAAATGCCCGCAGACACAAAATATATTTTTGACATATTAATCACTTGTTACTTCAATTTATGTCCAGGAGATTCAAATTCCTGCCCTGACCTGCAATTTTGCGCAATACATAAAATATATATTTACGTGTTCCGAATCCAACAATTTAGGATTGTATCCAGATGACAGGCCTAATAATTTTTCCACGTAACAATTTTTTTCCTATCTAGGCAAGAATCTACAAAATGAGTTATACAATATACTATAGTTAATACAGAATGTAGTGGCAGGCAAGGGAGAGTGAGATGAGATAAATCGAACTCAATTAATTGCTAGTTGGTTTATACGTTGCATGGATGGAACAGGTGTGTTTCATGTTTCATGCATCCTTGTACATGATTCCATATTGTCTTATCGTTATTTTTATTTAATAAGATTGCTTTGCTATTGCTTGAACCTTCCTCTTGGCAAAAGTAGGATCGTACATTCAAAGCTACCTATTTATAACACGCAAATAAATACAAAAACTCTAGGTGTGCCTGACTTATATTGTATTATGCATAATGTAATCAAGATTGATAACAACGATATAATAAGAAGCATGTACCTGAATGTAACTGTTATATTTAAATAAGTTTAACTGTATTTATTTATTAAACGTGAACGTGACTAAGGCATATTGTAGCCGTAGCTAAGCTAAGAAGCTATACATAGTGGAGTGATCCTCGGTATATTTCCACTCTCTCTTTGACATTCGACATTAATTCCTTTAAAACCAAATGGAAATCATTCACATATATGTCAGTGTGCAATGTAAATGAACAACATCCAAAGGTTAATTACACTCTGCGTTATTCAAAGTGTTTTGCTTTGTTTATGAGTAGAGCAGGTTGGGCCAAGTGGCGGACCACACCCAAATATCGAACCTCCTCTTCTCAAAAAGTAAATGTTGCTGACAATTAGATTGCTGTCTTTCATAACAATCTCAATCAACTTTAGCTCTACTCAGATGTAGCGTGATTAGCAAAATATTTTTAAAATTTGCCCTG
>JAQFYC010005910.1:0-13264 GCA_034694165.1 Tomocerus mixtus | reverse complement strand
CATTTGTACCGGAGGATTATTTTAGGAGCTGGATGACCTAGACTACGGGGACATCTTTTTGGCTAGCCCTGTACACACATTTACACTATGAACTGTGGTATTTATATAAAATTTTCTTTTCTTCGTTTATACACACAGTTTACGCGGAAGTGTGTATTGTATGTATAGTAAAGAAACCAAACCAAACCAAACCAAACCACATTCACATATAGATGTGCAGTTGTAGTATTTATTCTGTAGTAGTAGTAGTGCAGGGGTACTTGAATAAAGTTGGATTAGATTGAACATTGAGGAGAAGAGATCTTTTTACTGTTTACTCCTCTTTGGATATATTTGTATGTTCAGTACAGTACAATGCAATACAAGAAGAGTTTCAGTCACAGTCACAATCCCAAAATCCCAACAGACTCGTCTTCCATGTCCGAAGTTAGAATTCTGTACAAGTAGAAGAAATACAATCGCTCTATATAACTATTTCCTTGAATTGGAGAAAAAAAGAAAGTCAAAGTCACAACACAATGCATAGTTTGTGAACCGTAGTAAAGATACATACACACAAAATATTTATCCACTCAATAAAATACATGGAGATGGGTTTAAAAACATAAAAACGCTTATAATTTCAATATATTTATTAGTAGCAGGTTGAAACAGCAGATTATTGGAAATTTAGATATTTATATCACAAATTGTATTCTTTTGCCCCGAACGAAGAGTTAATTAATTGTCCATGTAATATCTACATACGTATTTGTAGATAACTTTAACCTCTGTAGAATTATGCTCTGTGTGGGTTTACTTTTACGCTTACCTTTGCGTATTAGGATTAGTGATTTTTGGGTTCATGCTTTAACTTTCATTTTTAACCATTGGTACGGTTAGTACGGTATGCATCCGTACATACATAGTTTTGTAATAATTTTTGGGTGGGATGTTTATAGGTAAACCCGATTATTTATAATTGTGTAATTTATAAATATCATTATCATAAAAATTCAATAGATTTTCTATCGAATTCTTCGGATGAATAATTCAATTACAATTAAATATAAAATTCGGTAAGAACATTATTGTCAATACATGAAAATTTTGCTAATTTTGCATTTTATTTACATTATTTTCAAATACAATTTATTTTCAATTTACAATCAATAAACCTAACCATATAAAAATAAATCTACACAATTGCAGTTAAAATTAACATTAAAAATTGGTAACTAAACTTTCTAGACACACGTACGTTATACAAATTCCATTTGTTCGATGATATATTCTTTGAATTTTGAATAGTGTGAAATTACTTCATTAGATTTCTCTTTGTGGCAGCAGTGGAATGATGTAGTATTGAAATCTTGTAGCTTAAATGTACGTATGTTGTGTAATGTAACGTACGGTAGACGTGAAATGTAAGTGTAAGCGTAAGCAATATTATAACGTCCACATGATTGCTCTCTCTCCTTTAATGGAGAGTCACTAAATCTATGCAAGTCTCAAGTCTGGATTCGAGTTTAAGAGGAAACTAAATGTTATTTGGCTACCCTAACGCACATTTTGTGTGCTTCGTCTTGTTGTAATGCAAGATGTTCGTTTACTTGACTAGAATAGAAAGGAACTTGAACATTGAACTAACTGCATGGTCCGGGTGTTGTTATGCTATGCTGCAAACTTGCAGAGGGAAAGACGATTTGTAACAAAGTGGCATAATGAAAAGCTGAATTCAAATTCAAGGATACTCTTTTCTGCAAATCTACACAGGAAGGAAGGAAAGGGACATAAGCTTCTTTTGTCTTTAATTTCCGCCCTATAGAGTCATACTGAGATTTTTCACAGAAGTACATGTAGACACATGAACAAAATGAACGTGAATGGTTATCTGTACAGAATATGCAGTAATGCACACGTGGGCTATTTATATGCAATAAGAAGAATGTCACTATGAAGTAAGTAAAAGAAGAGGAAAATGTACTTGAGCATCTTTTTAAGTGAATTCAAGGCTAAAGCCTTTCATGCTAATTCGCTCTACATACATAGCAACTATTTGAAATTGAATTGTGTAAAGTAAAGGAGGATAATACTCCTCTGTACCATTAATACAATATATTCTTATACTTGTATCTCTATAAAAACATTCGCAAATAAAAATTGTAGAATTGTACGTACGAATTGTATAAGCAGTAAATGTATATCATGTACTATGTTTGTAGTATAAAATTGTTTACCTATGCTATAAGAAGAAAAAAGTTTTATGATAAATAGATATTTTGTCGCTACTGTACTGTTACTTCTCTTCACATACAGATTGTACTGCGGAGATGCTCAAAATTGTGAAAGGGAGCTACATAGCCTTAGAAAAATAAAAGGTGTCCTCTTCTACGTTTCCTGATGTGATGTGATGGAGTAGCCAAGGCCAGGGTTTTGAAATTGAAATGGAATGTTGCATTGAAAATCTGCCCTTGTATTGTAATATGTACATAGTGTATTCTGTAGACACTTTTACTTTTACACGTTTTATTTTCCCAATTTTATTTACAAGAAAATGCGAATTGCCCTAGATAGCTGTACTATATCACTGAAATTTAGATTCAGGGTTATTTCTCTATTAGGTTTGAGTAATTCAGACATTATAGTGTGAGAACTTGTATTTTACTATAAGAATTGAGTTAAATCTGCACTCTGTACTCCAAGGAAAAAAATAAAGTGCAGAAAGAGTGATTTCAACTATGAAGTGATTTTGGGAGTCGAGTTACATTTAAACTTTGTAAGTAAAGAAAGTACTGTGAAATTGTATGTATTGTATACAGTGCCCTAAAATCCGTTCCATATAGGGCAATTTCTTTATACAGTGAATCCTTGTAATATTTTAACCTATCCTGTGAATGTGTAGTTAATATAATTGAATAGTAAATTAGGAAAGTGCATAAGGACTATTAAAAAGGTACACAAAAATCGTGAGACATCTTTAGTCAAGCAAAGAAATCTTCATTGACTTTTAAACCATTTAGATGTTAATGGATATAAAGAATTCTCTTATAGGAAGGTGTTCATCCCAGTTCTGCACAATTCCTTATAGGCAGAATGCACTGTAAATGATGGTACTGCAGTCAATGCTAAATATATTCATCTGTGGATCGAGTGCTTACTTACTCTTATATGTGTACTACTTGCACAGCACAACATATAAAAGGTTTTGAGTTTAACGTGTGAATGGTAAAGTGTAAAGAGTTTCTCTGTTTTGTTCTGTACTCTTCTGTACTATGTGTGAGTGTGTACTGTAATGCAAAGCTTTTCCTTTTGGACTGGTGAAGATGAAGTGGAAAATGGGAGTTTTAGAATGGAGAGACTAATCTCTTTGCTCATCCATTCTTTCTACAGGATTTTCATGAAGATCTTCTGTAGACTCATTCTTCTCTTATGATTCTTTCCCTTATGTAGAAGCACGTACATAGAAATTTACTATCTATATATATGCACTGCTCCGTAGTAAACTGTACTAACTACATAAATGGATAAATGTATAAATGGATGCAATGAACGTTAACACACAAGTAAATAGAATTGCTACTTACATACAGATAGTACTATATAGGTAGATTTCCCTTCCCTACCCATATAACTATAGTTTTACACTGAATTCTCAAAGACTGGGAGGAACATAAAGAAACAGAACAAGTCCAAGCAAAACCAGGAGTGCTTTTCGAATCACATAAACTGTTCAGCTTAGAATTGCAAACTAAATCTCACTCCTTTCTCCACTTACATAATATGTATAGTATACCATACATAGCATACCAGAGTACACTATAATTTTCAGCATTTCTTATTAAGTGGCTGAGAAACCAGTTTACAAGTATATTTTGCATGTCTGTCCGTCCGTCAATGGACATTACAACATTTAACAGAGTTGACCGATTTCGGTGAGATTACACAGACACAGCCTATATGCCTAAGGAGTAGAGTTCGTTGCGTTAATGGACCAAATCGGCCACGCCCACGCGAGTTGTGGCCACGCCCACAAAATATTTAAATAGCAACAAATGACGATTGGGGTATAATTGGAAAGCGGACGACGCCAGGAACACAAATATGAAATTCCATGAGAATTTAATGCTAAATGGCTCTAATTATGACATTTAAAATATTATTACCACTGAAAAGTACATCCGTTTTGCAATGGTTTATTTCTTTATGCAACTTTCTGTTCTCCATAAAATTTTCAATAGGAAATCCAAAGCTTATTCCAAAGCTAGCGTATTTAATGCCTATTTATATGTACATAAATAGTGTGCCTAACTACATACATGTATTCTATACATTTTACACTAACGAATAGGTAATCTGTTTTATCACAATGCAATACAAGGTAGTTATGTAACTTAAAATTATTTTTTGAATATGCATTAGTAATGCATAAGTAAATAGCTTTAATATTATAGTAGTGGAAGTGGAGTAGGATACTTATGGAGATGATATGTTGATTATGAGAATAGATCCTGTTTTAGGCAGAATTTGAGAATTATGGTTATGTACTAAACACAGGGAATAATATTGATTTGAAGGCTGAGGGTGTCTGCCATGGGGAAGTGATTGATTTCACGCAACAGAAGACTACCTCACATGTAGTTACACGTACAACATCTAAATTATAGTGGAAAAAATCCTAAAAGTCTGCTCTGGACCGGAAAGGAGCTACTTCTTAAAGCCGCGTATCACTTCTTAGAGCTTACGGCCAACGAAACATAAAATTTGGTACATTTTTCGGAAATTAATAGGAAAAAAGATTCCGTATGACATTTACTCACAGATTCCCTTTCGTTGGTAAAAAACACACCATTCAGACTGCATGGCTAATTATATGCTACCCAAAATACATTAAGTGTAACATTTAAGCATAAAAAGAGACTTAACACTTGTAAAATATTTTATATTTATATAAAATGGCATGCAAAGCACAGTTAAGTTACAAAATACAAGCCAAGCATGCTTTTCACAGCAAAATACATTTATCTACAGAGGAAAACGATTCAAGCATTCAATGTGTATTTAATATGCGTTATGCTCCCTTAAATACAGAAAGACAACTCTGAGGAAGTTTACTTCTGATTTTCTGGCAATATTTTTAGGTACATTTAACTTCCTTGCCTTTATTTGTGCAAACGAATTACATTTACAGAATTTATACATCATTCAGATGCATTTGAGTTATCCACTTGTAACACATGTAATTAAATACCTTTTGACATTTCATCTATTTAAATTCATTCTGAATCGTAATTTCCATTCTACTAGACTACTAAATGATAAAGTAAAGATAAGCTAACCAATATCCCTTTTGTGTTAAAATTGCAGGAGTTGGTGAGTGACAATCAAAGGAATTTTTGGCTTTTTCGGCTTATTTGTAACTTTTAAAATGCTTCAAGCCAAGGACTGCCATTGATTGCAATGCGAATGAGAAGCTTGGTCTAAAGCAGTAAGCAAAAGGAGCTTTTAGGAAAAATATTTTTGGCACTTTTGCACTCTGCACTGCACTAATTCATTCACATTTAATGTTTTTATAACCTATATTTATATTATTTCAACCATTGCCAATTTGCCAATTAATTCTATGATGTTTATATGCAAGAGCCCATGCTCCGAAGATAGCATGCTTATAATTTATGATGTCTTAACGAAGGGTTGTCTTCAACTAAATAACATTTAATGTTCTATTGTGTTGTGTCAATAAATAGTATCACAAAAAATCCCAGTTAAATATTGGCAAACCCCAGACAATGTAAAACACCAAAATGGCAAATTTTCTGGTAAATGCATTTTTATGCGAAGCTCAGTCAATATAAAATATCCGTAATACCTATTCTGTTTCCAGCATTACAGTTTAAGTACAAAATACTACGTAATACATAGCTAAAGCGTTGTTTTACATTTTGATTTAATAAGATTGTAGGAAAACTATTTGGTACTTTTGCACTTTGAGCTGCAATTACTTTTAAATGTTTTTACACCATCTAAATGAAATTAGTAGTTGCCAATGTATTCCTTCATGTAATAAATACATAGGTACATGCTAGGACGTCTGTAACCGTAGTAAATGCAAAATATGTTATATTATTCAGCTTTCTCCATATTGACTTCATTTTTCCCATTTTAGCATAAAAAAATTAGCATTTTAATAGTTAATTTGTATGGGGTTTGCCCAGAATTTTTTAATTTTGATTCTAATGTTACATTAGTACTACCTAGTGCAAAGGGTATAAGTTGTACATCTTTTTTGAGTTGTTTAGTTAGGTATATGGAGGTTTTAAGGGTAAGTCCCATTATAGCAATGCAATTCAAGCCAAAAAGCGTGACAGGTCAAGCCATAGTTCTGTGCTTATTCTACAGAGAATTTTTTTGTGGTTGTCACATCATGTCAAAATAGAGTCGGGTGAGCTTGGCTTGACTTGCTTGGCCTTGTGGCTATATCGTGTTACTTATTACTGTATAATACTTGGTGTGTGATAATATATCATATCAATATCCTACGTAATATCTAAAATACGGCAGTAGACTACAGGTTAGAGAAATATGCTTTCTCTAACTGTTTTTTGCTCTATATATGATTTTGTAGATTTTAGCTGAGTTGAGTGTAGTGTAGTGAGAGTGAAAGAGTTAAGTAAAGTTGACTTTGACTGGAGAGTGTACAGTATTCTGTAGAGTAAGTGTAAGATCGATAAATGGAAGTAATCTGAGCGAGTGACTCTTTCCCTTCTGACGTTTTAGCTTGGACTTTGGATCTCTTTCAGGATTTTAGCTTTTGTCGTCTTACACTCACTACACTTACTCTTCTGCACTGCTCACACGTTTTATCGTGACAATGACAAGGGACCGAGCACCTTCGTATACTTACTTAATACTTACTCTCTACTTACGGCCAAGGCAAGGGATGAGCATCACTCTCCTCATATCAACTAATACCAAAAGACAGAGCAGTGTAATGTGATATGGATAGAATTTCTTGACATCTCCTTGTCCTGATGTTCTCGTCCTTCCTTTTATATTTGCAGTTATAACTCTTTCCCTTTACTTTCTGACTCTATCCTTACAAGTAGGTATGTGTAGAATTGGCTAATATACATGTCGAAGGCACATTGTACACCTAATACACAGGGAACCCTGTTTTCTTTCAATTTTTAATGAGTAAGTTACTTATTAAATAAAAATGGTGACTTAATTGGTTTGATAGATAATGTCATGCACTTTGCAGTAATGTAGCTTATGTTAGGCTTATTACTCCAGTTTATTAATTTTAATCAAAACAAAGGGCTTTCCACAGTATGTGCATTTTTAGCATATAAGTCCAACTGTTTACAGATTACTATTAGATAAAAGTCCCAATAAAACCAGGTAAAATTATAATATCGACAATTAATTTTCCTAAAAAAATAGAAGAAATATCTAGGTGGTTCCTTGTGCCTGCTTATATAGTACACCGCTTTGATTGGTAGTACGCACTGAATGTACTATTAATATGCTAGTTAAGTAAAATCTTAAGTTTCCATATTTCAACTGTAGTATCCTGTAACAATCTGTTAATTTTTGTCTACAAATTGATTATTTATCAGTGTGTTAAATTATTGGACGGTGAATGCCCATTTTACTGTATAGAAAAATAAATTGTTTACACCTAACAGCTTCCTTTCTGTCGTGTCTCTCTCTTTGCTCTCTGTTTGAGAGATTTTGTATTTTGTATGCTATATTTTGTTTTGTTTTGTTTTCTCCTATTCCCACTTCATACAGTATAAAAGGTATGTCTTAAAAGTTTTGCTACGAATTTCGAATATATTCTCGACTACATTTTTCAATTTTATTTGTAGTATATCCAATATCCATCTAAAACCACCATGCAAAAATAAATGCCAACATACAACAGCAATGCAGGTTGAAAATAACATTCAAAAGTTTTAGCGAAATCTTAAAGGCACACCTTACGTAACGTCAGGTACAAAAATAAAAGTCGAGAGTCTTCTTGCAAAATATAGAAGAACCTGTGCCTTGTGATACTTTGTGCGAAGGACATATATGTGTGTAGTATGTATTTAGGTAGGTATCTATTATCTATATAATTTAGAGTAGTGAGGGAATAGATTGACTGTAGCAGACTGTCAGTGGTTGTTGGTCTTCTGGTGAAAGTAAAGAGAGACGACTATTTCCACGAAGATAAGTAAAAGCTGTCATGTCTTGTCTTTTCCATTATTTCTTCCCCCGGAAGTGCATATCCAACATCCGAAGGAAGAAGGTGAGGAAAGTAGCATACGTACATAGAATACAATGCATAGTGCAATATGTATTTACTTACTTATATAAATACATAGTAGACATATGTAGGTAAGTACATACATAGTTAGTAAATGTCTTTATATGTGTACTTAGGCACATGTGGAAGACCCAGGTTGTCAAATCCAGATTTACTCTTTTCTAGCTCTTGCTTCTGTGTAACTTGATGAGCTCAGCTGAAATATAAGACAATGGAGCACAATTCTCCAGTTGATTGTCCTAACCCAGACATTTAGACGGATTAAATAACTTGCACTGCCATTTCGTCGTGTCACTATTATTAAATTCGAGCCAGTTAGCGTCTCTGTATAAAAGGAAGCCCTTTTTGTCCTTCTTACTTTTCTGTATTCTTACAGATCCAGGGAAAGCCTGGTGTGATGAAAAATTGAGTTTGTCATTAGGATCTGGATTATTTTTCTATTGTCATCTGGCTCAACTGGATTTAATTTATTTCCAGACTATACCTAAATATGTCAGTCATTTTGCTCTGTTGCGATTAGTTTATTTTTTCTGGACTATATTCTGTAAAAGTATAGAATTCTTTTGGATTTGAAACTTAAGCATAAACATTTTGATCTTATTTTGATATTTATTTGGAGTGCAGCATTTAACTATTTAAATATGATGCGATTGATGCCCGAATTAATATTATTTTCTTCCTAATGTTTTTTATAATTGTACTAAGTAGGTCTGTAGCTCTTGCGTATCTGTAGTTAACCATACTAACTTAACTTAAATGGATGTCGGTAGGTTTTTGAATATTAATAATCTAATGCGCTTCAAAATTAATATTTCATTGTACAAAAGTTAAATTGAGAGTTAAAATGTCAAAATTATTTATAAATACGGGTAACATAAGGTTTGTGTTAAGTTAAAGTATTTGCCAAAATCTAATTGTATGATAATATCTCTTATAGTAAGTATTTAGCTGTGATGGTAATCCTTAATTGGATCTATTCCTCATGAACGCTCCCTTGAACTGGATTACACAAAGCCATTCACAAAGTGATAAGTAATTGTTAGGAAGTTTAAAGTTGAAGCGCTTACGCTTACATTACGTAAGTATTTAAGTAAAGTACGGAAGCAAGTGTCCTAGTTAAGTTAAATAACATTCTTCTGCAATATGGTGTAGGATGATCTAGGAATTTGTCATGTCTGACCTGACTGAACTGAAAATTTAAAGGATGTATGTATTGTATGTATAAGAAAGTATCAAAGGAATTCCTCTTGTACTATATAACTTCTTTATTGTTTTCTACTTTACCATTTACCATTTACGGTACTATAGTATGGTAAAAGGATATGTATTGCATATAAGGACTTTGTCTTGTCGTACCACTTCCTATAATCGTTCTTTGGGCAGAAATAGGTTCGGAAGTCTGTGTTCCTCCATTCTTATATGTATTTTGGATATCTAAAGCTAAACTGTAAGTATAAAGTGCAAAATAGTGTTACAGTTAATGTAAATGTGGACTACTAGCACAAGATAGGTTAAACTTGGAAGGAATTGTAAACTGTAAAAAGATTGTAACTCAAGAGATACTGTAGTTCTACAGTGTAAAGACAATGGAACTGTTATTCGGTTCCTTCCTCCTTGTTCGCAGTTCTTAAAATATATTTAGCACTGGATTGGATAATAGGAAGGACCTGTGCGTGCACTAGCCCCTTGACTTTAACTGGATTTCTATAATATATTATTATAGTATGGGCATACTGAGGTACTTAGCCTGGAGTAGATGATATTCACTGGTGCATTCCTTCCTGAGTACCGTATTTATTGAATCAGTACCCCGGGGGCATTTAATTAAGAAGAAAAATATTATGATAATACACTAAAATTTTGTATGTTAACTTTTGCAAGTGCCTCTATTTATGAGAAGACATTTGAAAAACTTATCTGTGTCCATCTAAATGGTGTAGTATTTTACGAGTAATATATTTTCATTGTGGACGTTGAAATTAAATATTATTTTAAATAGGAACCAACTTTATTTACTAATTTTGCAAATCTTTCCCCAGGTGAAGGATTTTCAAAATCGTGTGCATTGTTTTAGGAACACATGAAGATATAATATATGTCTTTCTATATGGTATTAAATCGGCGGCTTATGCTTCTAGTATAATTAAATACTGAATTTGAAAAGTACTGAATTTTTTGCCACTACGTTTATAGAAGGTTAGATGATTACATCTCAGGGAGGAATATGAAATATCTCGCACCCCACTTCGTTGAAAAAAATGAAATAAATAAGGGTCGTGACATTTATTTCACATTTAGAGTGAAAAAGTGAACCAATTTATTAAATTTTTTCCATTCTTTTCATTAATTTCATAAATTCCGCCTATTTAATTCTTTTTTTTTCATTTTTTCAATTATTTCATTTTTTTCACTTTTCAAGTATTTTTTTTTTGAAAAGCGAAATTAATCCATGTCTGATAAAGGTAAATAACCATATTCAGTTTTTCAAAGAAATGTTAACTTTTGAGTGTTTTGGTATGGGTAAATAATTCTGTATTTACGGTATCTAGTTGTAAGAATGTCTGTATAATGTTTGAAGTCAGAGTTATAAGTTTGTATAAAAGAGTAGATTGAAAAGATGTGTGTAAAGTGTAAAGCCTCTCATTTGCCCTGCTGCTCCCACTTTAGATATCGATCACAAAATCCAGAGAGAGAGAAAGGGAAACTTCCTCTTTTCTTTTGACTATCGCATCCGGAGGAGGAAAGAAAGGAAGGAGTGCAACCGCCGGTTTGGTTCGGTTCAGTTCAGTTCAGCTGAGTTGACTTAGCCAAAGTAGTCGTCGACTCGACTTACGCTAGCCGAGCAAAAGCAAACCAAACCAAGCGGCAGGCAGCTTCAGCTTTCTCCACTTTCTCCCACTCAACTCACTCGCCATACATTCTCAGCTTTTTGAACCGAACTGAATTTAAGTAGAGGAGATTTCACGAGAGCAAAAGTCAGTCTCGAAACACCAGAGCCTTAGCGTAGCGACCAGCCAGTCCAAGTCAACTCAAGTCGTCCAGACTAAACCTTACTACTACCGTCCAGAAAAATTTAAGTCCCTACCTACCTAGGTACTAGAGATGGGAATGAGGCGATTTTTGGGAAATTTATTGTCTGCTTTTCAAAGTTTGACTGTCTCGATTCAGTTACAATTTTTTTCTCAATTCCTCTCCTTTTGGCCTCGAAAACGACATAGGTATTTGGGCTCGATATCGATTCGTCGCGAAAATAGTAATTGATTCGATTTAATCTTAAAAACGACAACAGCATTGAAAAATGCAAAATGAATTTTATTGTTTTGATGAGATTGATGTCCGAATTAACATAATTTCCTTACAATAACTTATTTATTTCGTAAATACTGTAACTAGGTAAAGCGGTCAAAAAAATGTGGAAATGTATTTAAGGATAAAATAAGGTTAGTGCTACGGTAAAATGTTTGCCAACATCAAAATGTATGACAATCAACGTATCTAGTATTAGCTGCAATCGTAATCCTTAATTTTGTTTTGAACATTTTCTCATTTTACCATTTAAATTAGTCGAGAGCTAATAGAAATTAAGATTTCTCGTATTTTAACCTTAAAAACATGAAAAATAATGTGTAAATACCACGGAAAGATCTTTTTATTTTGAACCTCATCGTCTTTGCAAATTGCCTCGAAACATTTAGGTAGGCTTTCGTTTGGATTTTGAGATATTGAGAATCTCGATTGGTCCCATCTCTAGTACCAAGTACCTATGCTTTCTTAAGTATAAATGTACATACTGAACTGACAAAGTAGAGTCGCTAACGTACTAAGCTGAGCCAAGCTCAGATTCCTCCAATGCAAAGCCAACAAGAGCAAATATACTTAGTATTTTACTTTTAGTTTTACATGCAAACTTATAGGCCAGTAACAAAACTGTTACCTTCAACTTTCCCTTTAAGTCTAAAGTCCAAAGGAAACCAAAGCTTTCACCAGACATTTCTCTGCTGGCCAAATTCAACAGCCGCTTCCTTTCACTCCATTCAGCCCAAAATAATCAAATACCTTCTAGGCATCTGAAATGTATTTCACGGCAAATATAAACGTGTATTTATGAATCACAATTTCGATTTTATAATTATATAAAAATAGATCTTACGGCACAATTTACGCAGATCAGTATCTTTTGAAATAATTCTCTTATTTCGGGGTCTAATAGCGTGTTAAAAAATTAATAGCAATCTGTCGTCAATAAAATGGATTTCTATGGGTGTTAATTGGGTTTTTTTTAAATTTTGGGCATTAAGGGACATTTTTAGTATGTTTTGCTTCAAAAGATTGAATTTTGGAGATATTTTTGAATATTGTAGGAAACTATCTGTATTATTCATGCCCGAAGATTAAATTTCTGATATTAAATTCCAAAATACCCTGTAAATCTGCATTAGTTACGCAGTTATTGTAGGGTATCGTTAGTTGGGTGTCAATTCAACGTGTTCGTTGATTCTATTCTGTTTTGTCCTCAAAGGTGGTTTGGTTTGGTTTGGTCCGGATTTGTGAGGTTTGCTCTCCTTTCTCGTCTTCAGTTGACTTGATTTGCGTTGGACTTTGGCTTCCCTCACTTTCTACACAGAGAAAGTCGCAGTTGAGTTGAGTCAACTCAATTCGGTTACCTTTCCATCCCTTTGAGTCTTGACTTGAGTGAAAGAGTGAAGTGAAGTTGAGTCGCTTTAAGTTTCTCCCACATATCTACATAAGTATACGTATACAATATATTTATATACCTACTTAACTGCATAGTAAGTATGGATATATTGTACGAGTAAGTATTTCATTTCCTTTGAGCTTGGCGTGGTTTGGTTTGGTTTAGTTTGACTTGACTTGACTTGACTACATGGAATGGACAACAGAACAGAACAGACAGCAATTTCATCATATCCCTCGATAGCCATGAAGAGAAAACTTAAAGTAGTCTACTACAGT
>JAQFYC010005909.1:0-13266 GCA_034694165.1 Tomocerus mixtus | reverse complement strand
CGGTAAAGTACAAATATATTTAATAATTGGGTAGTGAAATGATTTTCTGCATATTCTGGCCCTGTTTCACCTGATTTAACCGTCAGCACGCTACTGACTACCTAATACCTACTTCCCCAGTACACCGAAAAAACTATCGCAAATCCAGAAGAAACAAGCTTTTGTTTTCTGGAATATCTATTTAATACTACATAAATACAACCTTGCTTCCTTTACTCTTGCTAGACTAGTCACCATTATTTTTTTGCTTATAAAGGGTTCCAATTCCGAATATTTTAGCACAGTATTTCTACACATGCAATAATAATACATATGGAACTAATGATGAATATGTACAGAAATAATTTAGCCATTTAAGACACTCATTTCAGAATTTACGATCATAAAACGACTTTTTCTGCCGTGGTGCACTTTCTAAAGAAAGAAGGTGTATTACAATACAATGGTCGTCTACTCGGGTTTCCTATGGCTTAATTCTACAGAAAAGTCACATTCATTCCCAACATCATGTCTGACCTTCAGTTTCAATTCGTATTGCTCAGTGGCGACAGGACAGAAAGCATTTCATCTTTACAAGATTAGTTTACTCAAGATGATTCTTCAAAGATACCCATATACCTAGTAAAATATTATTCGGTCCATATTTACCCACTGGCTGATTGTGAGATGCATTATATTATACATAAGATTTTAGCTTCAGGTATGCATTTTTTAATGCATACTATTTGTAACTGTAGGAAAGTGAATGCAACTGAAGTAGTAAAATAGCTTTGTTTGTAAGGTTATTGCAGTGCATTTTAAATCTTTGTATCTATAAGAGCTGCATGCAATTTCTTAGTAGTCAGCCATTTGGCTTAGTTACACAATGACGCTTTTTTGAAAGTATTCTATTGTTGCATTTTACGACTAGGCGTTTTCAATATATTATGTCCTCTGCATTTTTCAGCAGGGAATTTAGGAAGGGATATTTAAATCCGTTGGTCAACTGAAAAGAAACCTGAGGATTTCTGGTAACTATACTTAAAGCTACTCTTAACTCGTAAATAGATTCTTGTAACAGTTCACTACTTTTTACTACTATGCATTAGGTATCCAGAATTCTTTAGCCAACTGTGTCATTAGTCTTTGTTTGCTCGAGATCTGAATGCTAGGATTTCTGTATTTACGACTTCTAATTCACAACGCGCTTCCTTAACACATCTGTCATAAATATGGTATCCCATACGCCGTATCAAGCGAGTGACATCTTGTACTGTGTATGAAGTAAGAAATAATTATACGTTAGAGCAAAACGCTTCTTAAAAATAAAATATAAATAAAATTTAAATGCAACATAAGTATTTACGATTAGATGACTTTACACGATAGTGATGTCCATAATTTGCACATTTAATACATATTACAATTGTGTAATAATGTAGCAAAAGTAAATACCTATGTAATATGTAGTAAGACTGTTGTTTTTAAATAGCCAACGAAAAGTGAAATCAAATCGAGTGTAGAGAGGGATGGGAAGGAAGCCTAATAAGTACAAAAGTGAATCTTTTAGTGGCAATGACTTGAACAAATTTTGGTTCGTGGGATTTTGAGGAAATGTTGTCACCATACGATTTAAAGTCACGACACAATTCCACAAAAAGGATTAATCCACAAAAACTGTTCTTGCATTTCTTCAGAGCACAATGTATGTCCATCCGTAGTTTCTACTGTGAGTATGTTACGTAGGTACCTACAGTAAATATGTCGCTAAATACTATGTAATGGGAAATTATATGTAGATGTGTATGTAGTTACATAACTGAAAACGTCTTACATAAATACCTGTGCAGTCAATTTACTATGAAACTGAATAACACTTTGTTTTCTTAGAGAAAAATAAATGGACACTTACATTTTTCTTTTTCTTTAGCTTTTTGTTCTAAATTCCAAAGCCACAGTTGAATTCATATAACTTATTTAGTTAGGTAAGTAAGAATAAAGGTATTTATTCCTTCACGATGCGAATAGGACCGTAGAAAGAGCGTAGGTAGGTAGGTACGTATGCATGTCTATTTAATATTAGCACTTTTGGTAGGTACTCGAACCTTCAAAACGTTAAATGCCTACTCTCATCCTCAGTTGCATTTTCTCAGCGGAAAGAATGTCCAAAATAGGAAAACAATAGCAAATGCACAGGATCCGGTAGGTCGTCTTTGTTTCATTTCACTTTTTAACGAGTCAGGCAGTGTAAGCTTTCGTCGTTTTCTTGCCTTTGTCATTTGATTATTTATCACCATCATTATATTTCAAGAGCACAGCATGAATTTTTACTACTACTAGTATTCCTATTATTATGTTCTCCCTTTGTCTTCTTAAATTGCAGTGTTAATGTTACATAACATTTCTGTCATCACATTTTAAGGAAACAAAATTGTTTATTGTTGTCTACATTTTGCAAGTGCAAATATTTTTGCTTAAATATCTTTTGTTTATGAATTACTGTAGGAACAATTACCACAATTCATGGCTTTCCATACTAATTAGCAACTATGCATTGTATAAGGGTCCATAAGATTATAGGGATAATTTGCAAATTTCTTTGTATTTTTATTGGGAATATTATAAAGATTATTTCAGAAGATATAAACCAATAAAATGTTCAATATAATTAAAGTAGAAGCCAATAAAGTTATGTGACCACCTTCCAGTAAGATCATTTTAACGGGAAGTCCCCAATTCAATACTTCTGTGTATATGTGGCCACATTATTATACCCTCCAGAACTGAAATGAAAATACAGGACGTGATGTAATCAAAGCAGAGTGTAATTTAAGTAAACGTATAGGATGTACGAAACATAACAGGAAAGTTGTTCGATCTAATCCAATGTAATTGTAAAGCTACACATAAAATATTATGTTCAAGAAGTTCAAAAAGATTTGCTTTGGCTTGACTTAACTTGGGTTGATTTGAACTGAACAGTAAACAGCAAAAGGCCATAAGCTCTTTCCACTCATTTCACTCACTCAGAATCAGTTTAAGGGATATTACGCTCTGTAATCTGAATCAAGTTGACTGATTTTTATAGCTGATCATTTTTACATAATATTATATTCTGTGTACATACAGTCCACATACAATTTCATCTGTTACCGCACCGGTAGCAAAATATTATACGTAGAAGGTATAAGCAATGTTTGAGTTAAGTTAAGCCTCAACCGATGCGATATGCTCTGGCTCTTTTACGTGTGATGTGATGGAAGCTGACAATGAGCTCCAGTCATCCTTATAAATTGTCTTATGTAATGTGCGTAGGTTTAAACGAAGTTAAGCCATGCCAAGACAAAAACACTATTCAACGAGACATGTTTACAATTTCCTTCCTTAACTTTTGCATCGTAATAATACAATTCTTAGCTTACGAAAGCAAGTATAGCGTAAATATGCAAATAAAGGCTAGGCATAAGTGCTAGACAATATTTTATTTAGCTACATACATATTTGTGTGCACTGTGCACTATGTAGAAATTTGCGGAAGAACACTGAGCACTTACATTTTTACTGTAGGCATTAAATTTCTTTCACTGCAAAGTTCATTCATTTGAATATTAATATTGTTATGTACTACAAACACAGAGATTTAGCATAGCAATTGTGGGGAAGTCACTAAAAGCTATCCACTTCCCAACATGAATGATGAAAGTCAATGTAAACCGTAAGAACATCACATCGATCTAAAAGAATTATTCAAATTTAACTACTTTGAACTTGTCCTTTTGTTAGTGTTTATAAATAGTATATGATGAATGTCGTATATTCACTGTATGTAGTAGATTTATATGGATAATAGTCTTGAAGAGTGATTATCGTGTTATGCTCATGAAGAATCCACTTCATATTCATGAGTACGTTGATTTTAGAATTAGGGTTTGCAATAGTAAAAAGTGAGCATTTTAAATGATATGTAGCGTTTAATATGAATGAATCAAGTGAATGGGAGAGGAAAGAAGAGGCTGCTGAAGTCTAAAGTGAGAATAGCAGAATTGCATGGGACGGCACGTAGTGTGTAATTTAACTTTGTAAGGAAAACAAGACAAGACACTTCGTCATCATCATCCATCATTTACCTATTCATTCGCACCGGAAAAGCTCAGCTGGAAACACCATGAATTTATTTGTGTTTGAGCATACGAATCTGAAGACTCACTTCAATTATCTTATGACTTTCAGGAAGTATCTAAATAATATCCGAACAGCTAATACTTACAAATGCTAAGTGTCCATACAGTATTTTTATGCATATAAATGTACCATTGCTTACTTATTATATAACTCACAGCACAAATACATGTTAAGTGTGCACATTAAAAATTGTATTCATTAGACTAGACAAAAGTTTTAACTATTACTATTACATACAACTACATAGCAAAGAGTAACCCATGTAGATGCTTTTTACATCTTTAGAAGTATCACTTGAAATTATGTGAAGACACCTGCACATCTTATTTACTTCTAGTTGTGTATGCTGTTTGCTATGAGTACATAATATATGATGCGTTTAAAAACTCAACTTCACTTTCTTCATCGGGTAGCTAGAGCGAGCATTGAAGATTTGCGTTAGATTATTGTTGTGAATTGTTGTGTATGCAAAATAAATTATATTATATATACTCGCAATGCAATGCATTCGCAAGTCAGTACACCCTCTCAGTACTCAGTACACACGTGATGGATGGTAACTAAAAATAAACTGCTTCCTAAATAGTTTCTTTTGTGAACACACCTTTAGTACCTGCCTATTCAATGTACAGTACACTAATCGTATTAAGTATAAGCAGATACTTATGGCAATTGTAAATACATTTACGTAATAAATTTATTTTGAAAATAATATGCTTATAACTATAATATTCAAATAGTATTGCAAAACAGCCAAGGCATCAGCTAATTCTAATAATGTTGTGTTTATGTAAGAATAAATGTTTGAAGCGATTATATCATAAATACAAATAATATACAAAACCTCAACAATTCATCCGAATTTATTTTCTACTACTTGATAGTAATCTTTGATTGCAACAATAATCAGAGGGAGATATCTGTTGAGTATTGATATATTACATTAAGTATAAATTAAAAATATATGTTGCTTGGCGTTGCACTACTTATACTTGTTTTTGCTTAATGTTTACACGAAGATCCATTCTTAGACCATTGATTTAATACTAGAGAGTACATATTAAAGTCATATTTAATATTTGAAGCACTGCACTTGATATCTCCGTTCAAAGTGGAAGTTTACTACATAACTCAGACTTAAAAATGTTTATATTAACTTGATCACTGTCAATTTAAAAAAAAAATTATATGCTGACCATTGAGATGTAAAATGAAAAAAAAAATGTACATTTTTCTATTTCTGTAAACGTGAACAAATACAGATACCCAAGGTGGATACCATAACAGAATATTGAGTTTCTTGATTGATGACATTGGCTGTAGTAAGTTGCTATTATTTATAGCTTAATTATAACGAATGGAAGGTAAAATTAGTGTTAATTAATCATATTTAATTGCATTAAAACGTGAAGTTGCGAATATAGCTCGATCAAATACCTAGTAGGCTAGATAAGTATGACTCCTTAACTTTAATGCTGTATATATGCTTCTATCTGTAAATGCCTAATCTATTTATTTATATAAAGTAGGTCAAGTCTATAATAAATTAGTCATTATGTGAATGGAGTACTTTGTTTTTGAGTATTTATTAAAACCACTATTGTGCAATTATGCAAACACTTGCAAATTAATAACCGATGATTAAAAATACATTAGACAAGAAGATTGGTTTTGTTTTTGTCTTCTCTTTCAGAGATTCACAATGGATTATGAAAGGAATTGTCAACTACTATATTATAAATGCCCTGCAAAGAGCGAACTTCATAAATTAATGTAAATGTATATAGCTAGTTGATGCTAAAAGGATAGAATTGGGTTTCACGAAACATTGTCTCTGACATGATTACATATCCACGTTATTTACTTCTGACAATACTTCAGATAGTTACTTACAGTTGTTTGTGATATTAAATTCACATTAAGGCTAGGGTTGTTCCTTTTCCTGTCCATTAGGTTAGTGTGCTTATCTCTTTTTACAGTTGTTGAGCCATAAGACAAATAATGGATGCTCCATATAATTCCTACACACACTTAAGTTGGTCAATAAAAGTACAGTTGTGTTCTTCGTGCTATTTGTATGCTTTTAGTACCAAATAAAATAACTATGTAAACATTTTATGAAGTGAAGAGAAAAAGAAAGTTCCTCACAAAAACACTTTTTGAAATGGATTTGATTGTTTTAGTTGAGGAAATGTTGTGTCGTACATATGTACATATATTTGTAGGTATTTCTTAATTATTATTGTGATTGCAAGTACCTAAATGTAAAGAAATAATAAAAATGTACCTATAGTACCAGAATTTAGCAAAAGGAGGATACTATAGTACATAGGTTCTAGATATATATATCTGTAGTTATAGTTATTTAGTATCTAACAGAATGTGTTGCATTAAACAAGTATCTCACATAATAAGCTTTGCGTCAAGTTAATGTAACGATTTATCACATAATCCCAGATAATTCGTGTGACACATTATTATATTGCATTTATTTTGAATAAGCCTTTTCTGTTTATTGTAAGTAAACAAACATGAATTACAATTTGTACGAAAGGAATGCAAAGAAATATTGAGAAATATTTAGATTACTTAATAAATAAATCTGTAATCTGTTTGCCATTTCTTTCTGCAGAGTTTAATGTGTCATTCATGTTTGCATTGGTATTTGTAGGTGCGGAGATAGTGTCATCTTCAATTCACCTCCCTTTCATATAGTAGGTTATAGAGACAATTACTTATTTTTAAACTACGTGAGTTTTATACTTATCAATTTATTCACATTCAACATTTGCATAGATTATTTAAATAAAGACACCACGAGGTGCCTTGTTTTGTTTATCATCCCATGTTTGAAGTCTGACTTGAACTGTACTGACAATGAGCAAAAAAGGTGTTTAAAATTTTAAAATATGCGAAGCAATATGATTTAATGTTATTGTTGACAAACATTTGTATTTACAAGGTTTACATAATGTTACTTTTACACTGGTCGTTATTTTGTTATGGAGTATACATCTGAAGTGCAATAATGATTGTTGACAGGAGAAATACTAATAAATGTTAAGTGCATTTATATAGTGTCACACATTATTTTGAGCTTGAGTTGCTAATGGTTCCATTGCATTCTAAGCCAAGTCCAACGCACGAACACTGCAATGCAATGCACACCTGCTGACAATTACTTGTGTTTTTATCTGTTTAGGAACAATATTTACATCTTGTCAAAAGTAACTAAGTATTATGTATTTTAACAAAACACTTGAGCTGGCGTGCTTACATTTATTTTAGTTAAACAATTATTTGTATTTGTGTGGGTTAACAAAAAACATGTACATACAGATACATACATAGATTCTGTAAGTAAATAAGCTCACCAAGGCCAAGGCATAATATGGTACCATTCGAAACTGTTTTATGTATTGACATCGACATCTGAATATTTTACCTGTTTCATGTTCATACAAAATAAATACCAGGGCAAGATCGCTGCTCGGCACACTTCTCGTAACATATTTATGTACGAACTATACATATATACGATACTAAGTAAATACTAACAATGAATGAAGAAGAAAAGCAACAAAAAACGAAATTCGCCAAGATTGTACGTTTTTTTACAAAAATGTAAGTATTTGATGATTCCTGTACACATACACTTAGATATATTCTTTTAGATGAATTCTAGTAGTGATAGATTAAGGTAGTAAATTGAGCATTAGGGATAAATCTATACAATCGTTACACATAATTTTTACAATTGTTACGTTTCGAAGCATTACTAACTAACACATATCGTTAGTAAGCCTAATATGAAGCAAAAACCAGTGTGCTTAGAATTTTGCAATCCCTTTAGCTAAAAAAAGAAATTGCACTACAAAGGTGTGCTGTACTTAACATTAGTTTAGATATAGTAGTTAGCTTAAAAACAGGATAATGTAATAAGTCACGCTCGTAGAAGCATTTGCAAAAAACAAAAGTTCCACAATACTATGTTATGCTAGAAGCAAAACAAGATAAGAGTGACTGTAAACAGAGCGGTGCGAAGACATCAACATTCTACCTGCACTTTACGTCCACACTTGCACTTAATGTACTATAAAGTTGCAAGAGTGGAAGTATTAGCAAATTTTTATAGCTCTTAAATAGCTAGTTTAGTACTTTTAGAGTTATAGAATAGATATTGTGTGTCTCAATACTTACATGAGGCTTATGAGTGCTGAATGCTGTGTATGATGCATTTATTCCATATCTCAACTCAAGAACTAAAACTGAAACTCATCTTGTGAAAGTTTTCGTGGTTGCTTTTGACTTTTAAGAATCAGCTAAAGAAGCTGATATATTTGTATAGGTACACGATACACTATGTAGTAATATATAAGATTGTATGCGTGCTCTATTAAAGCTCATCCTCTCGTCTAAATAAATTTAAGACCATTTTACAATTTACATGGAAAGAAACTTTTCCATAGATTCCTTACTTAACTTGTAGTTATATTTGCAGCCATAGTTTGCACTACTAAATTATATAGAGCTTTATTGTTTAGCATTTGAGGTATTAGACAAGTTGTATGTTGTTTTGACTAAAATGACTTGTCATAAATTAACACAACGATCTCAGTGCAAAAGAATTCTGAGAGCTATTCCAATAATGGGAATGGAAAGAATTCATTTCTTGGAAATACTAATTTCTCCGCTCTACCTTATCGTAAGCTTACTACTATTTATCTACCTACTTAAATACTCATTTTACTTATGCACAATCAAATTCGATACAATTGAGTCGTCAAAATTCTCAGCTAAGGCAAAAAAATAATTCAAAAGACAAGAAGTTGTGTTCAAAGAAAATCTACAATCACAAGATTTAAAACACTTTCGATTTCCATTTAGCTACCTACCACTACCAGTTGCAAATTGCATCTAATAACACAAACTGGTAGCTGGGTAGTTTTACGCTTTAATTGGGGAACATTATGATAAATAACCAATTTACTTTTTTGGCTGCTTCCATCATAATTTGGTTTCTTTTCTGTATTCTATTTATTATCAATTTCCAAAGTTTATTATAAGTAATCAAAAGCATATTTCCATTCTCACTTAAAATACCATTAACACTTTTATGTACAATATTGTTGCAATGCTTTTGCTTTGCAGTGTGAGGAATTTACACTTGCACTTTTCAATCATCCTGCCTTTCTTTGTGCTAAATCTGAGTATAATAGCATTGAATACCTTTGCAAAGGTTTTGTTTACTCTTGAAGGGATTGAATTGAAGTTTAAGCAGAACAATTAACAAGAGCGATGGAATCTGGTTCTCTAAGCGTGTGTCTTGAATTGTCCACGTTCAGCGGTGGTCTCCTTTCTGTCTGTCAGTCACTTAGTCTACTGTTGTAGTAAAAAGCCATTTTAATCGTGTATAGTACTATTGAATCTTCTATTCATTTAGCTATAGGTACCTTAGCTATCTAGGCATATGTAATACAAGCGCCTACCTAAATACTTATATAAATGGTTGGTGTAGGTAGGTATTTAAATAGACAACTTAAACCTTGTAATTGTTGTTGTAACTACATTACACACCTTCATAACATTTCATTCTTTCAAATACATAAATACTAATTAGACTGATAATGATAATGAATGAGTAAAAGCAAAAGTAAAGCAAACTTTTCAGCATCCCTTTTCAATTACGGAATGTCTAAGTGTTTTCAAGTCTCCACAATGCAAGGTATTTACTTATTACATCCATCAATTTTAAGTACGTGGCCAATTATTCTGAATATCTTAATTGCTAAATGTTTTCTGTCAGCTAGTTGAATTGTTAGGCTTTAAACTCAATTATGTGGGGCCACCCCGTTGAGATTCATTGGATATTCTTTGCTAAAATTACCCTATTATAAATAGCAACAACAATCACTTTAAACCTATGTTAAATGCATGCATTATACATCGATATTGAATTCCCAAGAGGAATATCAAACAAAACATCAATTGGCTGGCTCAATTTCAATTGATATGAAAATACGTACAACCTTGTGCCCTTAAAGCATCTGTTCTACGATTAGTCACATTATTATAAGATTCTTAATAATACCTACATATAATTAGGCATTATATATTACACTGTTTTCTATCCTGTTTCTATAATTGAAAGAAAGGAGTCCCTAAAGTCTTATTATTCAAAAACAAAACTAAGTATTAAGATTTAGGCAAGTCCATTCGAAGCTTAGTTAAACAAACAATGAAAAAATATATGAAATTGCCTTGCTGACAATGTTACATATAAAATATTTGTGTTATGTAATATTAATGAGCAATAATAATCATAACTCATGTCTTGTTCTATATTTATTACTGCTAATTAAGTTACATGTAGAAATACATACCTACTGGGCGTCTAACACACATGTGTGCGCTCTAAATTCCCAATTAGTCTCATTTTACGCTGGAAGACCACAGGAGCGCTCATTCCGCCTGTCAATAGATTATTATTCATTTGCAAAATTGCATGTAATCTACTTGATACGTATCTAATGCACCAATAATGCGTACACAATGCATATATGAAAGGATATTATAATACCATTTCTATTTTGTTGGTTTATTGTGCGTTGAATTTTAATCTTTTCGTGCTAAATTCCCTTTTCACTTACTTCTACATAGTACATTGTTCCTATTGTGTTTCAGTAGTTATAGAATAATAATTGGGATATTATAATAATGTTAATGCTAAGTTAAGCGTCCACAGAGCGTAATACCTATAGACAAATGGAGAATAAAAGGTTATATCTGTAGGAGACAAAATCCGCTTGCTTCATTTTCATTGAGCAGTCGATGAATCGGATCATGACCAGTTTGCCCCTGACTTGATGATTTTTTCACACGTCTTGAACTAAATCAAACTGAATTGTAAATTGGGAATGTAAATGTAAATGAATGAAAGGAAATGTTGATGTAGATGTGACAGAAGCTGAGCTGTCTGTATTAGTTCACCATTGAATTCATTTGAAGGCTACGAAATATTATTAAGTGTTCACTTGGATTGGATTGGATTGAATCGTGTTACCTTGTCTCTTGTCTCTTGTTTGGCTTTGTTTATGTTATAGATATCTCTATTATAATAAACATAAGGCGTTCTCTCTCCTGCCTGCCCTGACTCCTGTCCTGTCTCTCTAAAATGCTTAAATGAACTTGGACACTGAAAATTAGTTGGTTTTTTATTATTATTTTATATACACATTTTCCTATACATACTACAATATAGAAACAATTTGTATGCAAATATATTGGCTACCTGACTGAATTTCTATAGAAATTGTTATAAAGTGTTCCTTATGGTAAGATTTGTTGGTATTTTGTAGTAGCATAATATAAGCTCGTGTGCCATGTCAATCTCAAATTTAAAATGTAACGTGCTGATTACTTTTAAGATCATTTCGATTTCGATTGATTTGTTCTTGATGTGTATTATAATGTAGTAAATTGTATCTAATCATAATTAAAGAGAAATGTGATATTAAATTGCACTAATTGCAAATTAAAGTCTAATCATCATGTAACTTTATAGCGTTTTTGACTTGACATCCAGCAGCATTCTATAAACTCAATTACAATTTATATCTATCGGGGCATACATACATAATATATGATAGAAGTCACAACCTGTCCTGCCTTTGTATTATCTTGTCTAGTTGTCTAATACAGATACAGACTAGTTTACACAAAAAATTATTCTAAATAATATTACATACGTTTAGCAAAACGATACACAATACTCAAACTCTAACTCGTGTTAATCAAAATACAGTTGAGATAAGAAGATTACTTTTTTGTAGGTAATTGGTATAGATATTTGTTTGTGTTGTGGCAGTTCAAGTCCAAGTCCAGGCAAAAACCCAAACTATTACATGCTGAACATGTTTTTCTTATTGTTGGTACAAATACATTGCAGAGTAGTAGTAGATCTGATAAATGAATATTAGTATTATGCAAATTGTCAGTATTTTTATTTTTTAGTCGATTAGTACGTTACATATGTATAGGTACATAAATATTCCATGTGTATGCTATTTTGTTGATGTAATTGTGTGGCATTACATTTCTATTGTTTCATGAATGTGCAGGAATAAAAAACTGGGTGATTAGCATTGTAAATCAAAGGGAAACTTGAATCCTCCTCTCTTCATTTAAAATTTTTATTTTCTCCCTCTACACTAGAGTGTGCATTGTTAAATTACTTGTTTTTTGTACTTGGTGTGAATAAGTGACCCTTGGGGCTTCCGCACTTGAGTGTTTAACACAGTAAAACTACAAAAGCATCTATGTTCCTCCTGTTCAATCGACAATGAAACAAATTGAGTCGACTAAAAATTATTTATGATATTTTGTCTTATTGCTACTATATATGATACACTGGAATTTATAGGTTCTTATAAGGTAGAAAATTTATACGTAAACGGGTAGCTCAGGAATATATGTTAGTATTTATAGAAGATACAGCATAATACAGAAAGTCTTAACATAAGGTATTCTGTAGTGGATTCAATTTAATTGTTATGCTTATCTCAAAAGACAAATTATCTTCTATAACATTTTGCAGTACCTATAATATGATCCTCACCAACTGCAGTACATAAGTACTTTAAAGCTAAATAGTTAAATGCCTGCTTTTGTACTGGGTTCTTTTGTTTTGTATTGGATAACTATTGTTTTATCAAAAATAAAACCAGTTTGATTTTCTGTCAGGCCAGGCAGGAGTGTGCAACAAAGAGTAGGTATTTATCTGCTTTGTTATGGTTTGGCTTAATATAAATAATAAATAATTCCAACTTTGTGCTTCATTTCGATTAAATTATAGTTAGGTTTGACAAATCTTCTTTTGTAATGTATTTATCTAACGCATTTTGCTGTATTTGAATGAAATAGTGAATAAATTGGCAATGCACTTTTTGTGCTTAAGTGTCCATGAAATTGTTTATATGGAGAATGCAACAGCACATCATAAAATGCAGTAGCAAACCTCAGCTTTTACTTTTCAGATTATTGAATTTTGTTTAATTGTATGAATACAATACAAATGTATAATCCCGACACCGACTAGCAAATAAA
>JAQFYC010005908.1:0-13280 GCA_034694165.1 Tomocerus mixtus | reverse complement strand
CCTGGAATAGGCTAGGGTGCAATGGTATATTACGACTAAAACTGCCTGTTTACTAACACAACTCTAGAATAATTCTAATATTTATTAAAACTATTTTCTTATTTTGACCCAAGATTTGTTGCGGTCATTGTTGTGTAACTTCAGAAAATGTAAGGACAAATTAGTGAATAAAGTCCATTATCTCTCTTACCCTTTACATTGATATTTTTATTACAGGAAGAGCAATCAAAATCTATAGAAGGAATACTTTTAACAATTACTGCTGATATATTTGAAGTGGTACCCCCGGATAATCCGTCAGTTTGGGCCCAGAAAGCTTCCTGTGTTCCAGTCTCAATTTCATATGACTATGAAAAAAATTTGTATCGGATTCTGTGTGTGCATGAAAGTCGATGTCATGTTAACAGTTACATAACAATAGACACCCAATTCATGATTCGAGGTGGACTTTATGGAACTTGGAACGATACAGAAAGCAACATAACCTATGGAATCGGTTTTCGAAAACTTGCAGCTCTTAATGACTTCAGTTATGCATTTACAAAAGCCAGGAAACACTCCGGGGACACACGGGCAAGAATTATTCAAGCACTGAACAGCAATACTTCCAGGAGGCAAGCGAAGGGAGAAAATGATGAACGTTCACAAAATGGAGAAGAAACTGATTCTTTGGAAAGTGGAGAGGGAGAAAGTGACGCATCTCAGGAAAATGGAGGAGAATCCTGCTTTTCGCAAGACGAAATTTACAATCTTTTGGAAAACTATCCGGTCAATAGAAATAATCTTGGAAATGAGAATAGCGCAAGGGGAAGGGACAATAACAATGATAATGGAAAAAAGGGTTATTTAGTAATGACCGCTCATACTGAGATCGCTAGCAATGAACTGAATACACTGGCAAAAGAAAACGCTCATCTCCGGGAGGAATTACTGAAAAGTAATGCGAATCTGGACGATTGGCAAGCCCAATTGGAAGCAGAGAAACAAAGAAATGAAACTCTTTTGAAAGAGAATGAAAATTTTGTTAACACGATGGATGAACTGTCCCACAAGGAGGAGGAACTGAGTACCGAAGCTGAAACCTGGAAAGATCGCTATGAAAATTCAGAGACAATGCGAAACCAAGCCTCGGAAGATATGATGGTTGCATTCGAACAGGAAATTGAAGACGCTGCAGGAAGCAAAGAATTTTTTGAGAACCTTGTAACTAAACAGGTAACAGAAATTCAAGCATTGAAAGCTCGAAATGCGAATTATAACAAGGATATTGAAAAATACCAAAAGATAAACAGTGCAGTGAGGTATCAAGAAAAAACTGCTTACGATAAAGCCCAAGACTTAGTTAAGGGAGCTAATGATCAGTGGAATACTATGCGAGATATTGAGAAAAAAGTTGCTGACGGAATACAAAAACTCATTGAAGTTCATTCATCAATTAGAGCACTTGTAAAGAAAGGCTCAAATAGCTGGAGTCCAAGTGAAGAAGCAAGTGGAAGAACATAGCACAATAAATACTATTTGCTTAATTTCTATGCTAATATGTAACTAATTAGTAATAGACAAAATGACCTTTTGAAATTGTCTGGTTTATTTGAAATAAAGATAAGTTTTAACACGAGCTTTAGCTAAATTACCTTTGTAATTAATCTTATACATGCACTACAAATTACCTATTTAATTACAAGCATTATATATAATTTATCTACATGAAGATTTATCCACCATACTTACACTTTTTATACATACCTACATGTGATTGCAAAAATACAGTACATTTACTTTCACTGCGCTTACTTCCGGCGTAATAACAATAACTGATCTATAACTTATTCATAATATTCATAATAAAGTCAATTCTTTCACTAATATTTTTCAATAATTTCCTGTCTATCCATTTCAGTATACGGGGGTCTCTATGGGGTATCTCTAACAGATATTTATGCAAGATGTTTTTGGAACATTCATTTTTATGAGGAAGTTGAATTATATTTTACATTTGTGTGATAATATGTCGTTTTTCCTCCAGAATATTATTTTCTGAAGAATTGAAACATATAAACTAGATAAATAGTAGTGGAAAGTATGTGCGATTAATAGTGAGATTGGCATCGTGGTTTTATTTAGGGCAAAACAATAGCATGATGAAAGTTACATTATGGAGAAAGTTTTCTGGGTCTAGCTGTGCATGTACATACACGCTTACTTACATTACATAGTACAGCACGGGACGGACGAACACGTTCAAGCACGGCTCAAGTACGTTTAGTTATTGGAAAGCGTCGTTTTGTAAAGCAAACTGTAAAGCTAAAGCTTGAGACGCTTTCGCGCTCTACTCAAGTTATGCTTAATTGCACTATTTTACGTACAACAACATAACAGTCTGATTCTGTATTTCCTATTTGCAAAAAAACGCAAAAGGACAAAATGTGATGTTAATTATAATTATTAAAAATATAATTAACCACTTTAAGGACGATGTGATGTTGTTGAAAAATATCCAAATATTTTTGACGCTTAAGATTCGTGTGATAAGTGTTGCGTACGTAATTTAGTAATTTAATGTTGACGTTAGTGAACCGGAAAACTACAGTTAGCAATTTACAGTAACAACTGCTGGCGCATCATTGTATAAAAGGTTGGTACTTTTTAATTGTGTCATTGTCATTATTAAAAAATCAAAATATGTCTGATAGATGGTAAAGCAAATAATATGTTGATATTAGTTGAAGACACGTTCAATGTTTTAAATTATATTTAATTTTTATGTAGCTTCTCCAAGTCTTTTGCATCTTCAGTTCAGCACCAAAACAGAATCGGGATTTCACGGTAGCTATCTTGTTTTTCGCGGATGACGGAGACGGATGTGATCGAACGCTCTCTTTATTCACATTTTTCAGTATACTTTTGGACATTGCGAATTTTGTCTGTATGATTTATGTAAGAATTAATTTTTATTCTAATTTGATATTTCAATCGTGCGAGGTTTCCCCGGACATAACAAATATAACTGTTCCCTTCATTTTTGAATTCATCGATTAATATTTTACAATTATATATTTGTAGATTGCGAGATCAGTCCTTTGATTCGAATCATGAAACTGCGGGGTCAGAAAATTGTTAACAAAATGCCTTCAGCTAAAGCCAAGAGTATGCTCAAGCAGAGGCGTCAATCCCTTCGATTGAAGCTGAAGAAGTTATTGCTCAAGCACAGATTCCGAAAAAGAATGCCTCGTACGAAGTTTACGTATAAAGTTTATGTATATAAATATGGAAATAGGCGTTTGGCGTCTAGTAGAAGAAAATCACTATTGCTAAGAGCGAGGGCAGCAGGAAAGGTACAAGATATCAGAAAAAGGAAGCAAAATGCGGGTCCTTCAATATTTTCAGCCTTAAATTCGCAGTTTGGGCGATCAAAAACGAGAACAGGATCGGATCACACAAAACACTATGGTAACCAGACTCATCCCCATGTTGTTTCGTCAAAAAATACTAGTGAGTCGCCTGTCCAGTCCCAAATATCTGATCCATTAATGTCACGATTACGACTAAGAACGCCACTAAAGTCATTCAAGAGTTCGGTATCCAAATGCAGCGCACAAATAACAGGGGAAAAGGGAATGAAACGAGACCATGAAAAAATAAGCGAAAATATGGATCCTAGACTAAAGGCACAATCCCCAGTGCGGAAGGGGAGAGGGCGACCGAGAAATACACCGGGTCACACTGGACAAAGAGACCACCAAGTTCACCCCATTGTTGATTCACCAAAAGAGCGTATTCTCTCAGTATCAGTTCAATCGCCCAAATTGTTAAGGTCAAGTTTACGAAGAAGACAACCACAAATGTTTTTCAAGAGTTCGGTGTCCAAAGGCAGCACACTAGGAACAGAGGAAAAGAGAATTAAACGGGGTGATGAAAAATTAAACCAAAACATGGAACTTTTAACACCAACCTTATCAAATGTACAATCCCCAGTGCGGAAGGGGACATGGCGACCGAATACATCGGGTCACGCTGAACAAAGTGGCAACCAAGTTCACCCCATTATTGCTTCGCCAAAAAATTCTATTCACTCAGTATCTTTTCAATTACCAAAATCAACTCCATTGTCAAGGTCAGGATGTCGGCTAAGAACACCACTGACGTCATTCAAGAGTTCAGTATCTATAGACAGCGCACTAGGAACAGGGGAAAAGAGAATGAAAAGAGATGATGAAAAATTATACCAAAATATGGATCCTTTAACCAAAACCTTACGAAATGTACAATTACAAACCCCATTGGGGAAGGGGAGAGGGCGGCCGAGAAGTACAGCTGGCAGTGCTGGTAACCAAGTTCAGCCCATTATTGCTTCACCAAAAAATTCTATTCACTCAATATCAGTTCAATCGCCAAAATCAAGTCCATTGCCAAGGACCAATTTTCGGCTAAGGATACCACAAACGTCAGACAAAGTGCTATTTTCAACTCCACCCCCAGTGCGGAAGGGGAGGGGCCGACCGAGAAAAACATCGAGTCACAGTGAACAAAGGGACAACCAAGTGCACCCCATTATTGCTACGTCAAAAGATTCTGTTGACTCAGTTCAATCGCCAAAATCAAATCCATCGCTAAGGTCAAGTTTGCGAAGAAGACAAGTACAAACGCGGCTCACTGACAAGCAGAACAAGTGTTTGGTTTCTAAAGGCATCGCCCTATTAGCAATGGAAAAAGGAGGGGAACAAGTAGTTGAAAAAAGAAACGAAAATACGGATCCTTTAATAAAATCTGCATCTGCCTTACCAATTGCTCAATCCCTTGCGACGAGATTGTCACAAAGAAAAACATCAGGTCAAAAGGGGCAAATTAGTAACCAAATTCATTCCTCAGGAGATTCACCACAAAGTGCTATTAAACCTCTTCAATCCCAAAAATGGCCCAGACCGACCAGAGAATCCATTCGAGCAAAATTAAATTCATTGTCAAAGTCAAGATTGCCCATCCGAAAACCACAAACACCTCTTGCTGACAAAAAAGGAAGTTCGCTATCTAAACAAGGGATATCATCAATAAGTAATAAGGCTGGAAATAACGAAGGTGGTGAAAATATTTTTGAAAATGCGAATCCTTTATTACCGGAAACCGTAGAAAAGACAGAAACGCCAATCGGGAGACGGCGAAATAGCAAATCAGCCGGTCGCCCAACAGGGCAAAGTGACAGCCGAGTTCACCCCATTATTGGTACCGTAAAAAATTCTATTCACTCAGAATCAGCTCCATCGCCGAAACCGATTCCATTGTTAAGGTCAAGTTTACGAAGAAGGCAACCACAAACGCGACATACTGAGAAGCAAAGCAAGAGTTCGGTTTCTAAAAGCATCCTCGTGCTTACAACTGAGAAAGGAGAACAAGTTACTGAAAGAAGTAATAGAAATAGAGACCCTTTAAAAATATCTGCCTTACCAATTTCTCAAACCTCTGTGAGGAGATTGTCACAAAGAAAAACATCAGGTCAAAAGGGGCAAATTAAATCCCAAGAAGGACCCAGACCGACCAGAGAATCCATTCGAGCAAAATTAAATTCATTGCCAAAGTCACGATTGCCTATTAAAAAACCACAAACACCCCTTGCTGACAAAAAAGGAAATTCATTACCTAAAAGAAGGGCATCATCAATGAGGAATAAAGTAGGAAATGCAGTAGATAGTGAAATAATGGAAAATTCGAGTCCTTTAATACCCTCAACCGTAGAAAAGATGGAAACGTCTGTCGGGAGGCGGCGAAAGAGCAAAACAACCGATCGCACAGGTCAATGTGGTAGCCATATTTATTCCTTTATTGTTCCACCAAAAAATACTATTAATTCGGTTCAATCTCAATCCCCATATTCTCACCTTTCTCCGATAATTTATATGACACGTTTAGATGAGGACACCACCCGTGCAAATTCATCTGTTGTTAAATTGGCCCATCCATCCACGCCTTCTAGTTCTGTTGCTTCAAACGACAATGCTATTTCATCGGTTTCCTGGAATGCGCAAGATTTAACAGCTTTAACAAAGGAAATTACGGAAACTGTAATCGAAAATTTCACTCCCATCGATGAAATTGGCCACTGTCGTCCTGCAACAAAACGATTTTCACATTCTCGGAAACTGAAACCTTCATCTTTGAGCAGACTTCTTCAACATATACAAAAGGCCACCTCCCCGCCTAAAGAACCAGAATTTTCTGCTCCAACATCTCGCATTAGACATCGGAAGCGTTCATCCTTTGGCTACCCTTCTCCTGCTGAAATATATGGGCGGTTCATTGAGGCAGATATTCAGAGTCAAGCCAAAAGGCTTTCGCAAAGTCAAGTTCGGGGTACGAATGGGGATGTTTCAGTATCAAGTCAAAGAACAAATACAGATGTTCCTGGAAATAGTGAGGGGCAGATCGATCCGAATACAAATACCAATTCGGGAACACAGCAGATTGCGAGTGCTGGCCCAACAATTAGACAGATCGATCCAAATGCAAGTACAGATGTTTCAGAAGCAGATAACAATGCTGGCGTAGATGTTATTGGAGAAGAACATAGTACAAATATGGATGCTCTTAGAACAGGACAAAATATGAATATGGACAATTCAGAAGCAGAGCAGATTCCGAGTTCAGATGTTTTTGAAGCAGAGCAGAATACGAATGTAGACGTTTTTGAAGAGCCGAATATAAGTATGGACATAAATATTTTTGAAGATTCGAATGCGAGTATGGATATTTTTGAAGAGCTGACTACGAGTATGGATATTGTTCAAGAACCGAACACTAGTATAGATGTTTTTGAAGAACCGAACGCGAGTATAGATGCTTTTGAAGAACAAAATATGAGTGGGGATCTCTTTGGATCAGAGCAGAATAGTGCTAATATGGATGGCATTGCAGCGGAACAAAAACCGAGTATGGACACTTTTGGTGCAGAACAGAAACCGAGTATGGATATTCTTGGAGCAGAACAGAATAGATGTGCAAATGATCCAATCGACTCGAGTACGAGAACGGTTGTTTCATCAATTGGACAAACGACAAATAAAACTGCTTCAAGAACAAACAATAATGTAAATATTCACACAGACACTGTGGCCGTTTCTCCACCAATGGTAAATGGGGAGTCTTCGGATCATGGTCAAGTTCCCTGGGTCCACGTAAAATGGGAGGTCGACTAGTCCCATCACATCATCGCAGTAGTAATTTCGTCACATTTATAACCAAAAGTATTATTTGTATTATTATGAATATTATAAATTGTAACCTTAGAATAATTTATATACTAATACAATAATTATAATTGTAGTTATTTGTATAAATACTATTACAATAATTTATTGTAGTAGTAGTTGTGGCTTTATAGTATTTATTAGTTGTTATATAATTGATCCAAAATGATTTTCCAGCCACATATTCACCCGAGTACCTACTACCTATATTATTTCACAATTATGATAAATATTTATTATGTATTTTTGTCGGCCGATTTATTAACGGATTTGATAATGTCATTTTATATCAGTACATGTATTAAAATATATATTTGGAACCACCGACATTTCTTTGTATCGAATATTTACTTATTACGCATCAGTATCTCTGGGAATCGGTCTTACCCTTACGTATGCATTCATTATACATAATATTATTATTATTCAGAATATTCTTCGTTTATAATTTGCATAGTATGATAATACTGTTAATTGTTTTAATTTGCTTCATTCAGAACCGGAATTATATATTTTTACATGATTATTGTCATATTTAATTCAAGCTAAGCTTAGATATTGGTCATAGAAATCTAGAATCTATAGACTATTTAGAATGTGCAGCAGTATAGTAATGGAAAATATTGGTGCATAAAATAATTTTATTGTTTCATACATCTTTTTCAACTGAATGACATGCATGTAAAAAGTTACTAAGACGATAATAGGAAGAATTTTGCAAACCAACAGTTGTACATACTGCAGAAACTGGGTTGAATAATTTCATTTTTGTATACTAAGGAAATACGAACAACGAACAGTAAATCATTCTGCTGTAAGCATACTACGCAAGCGAAAGAGTAAATATAACTGTTCTCTGATCGTAAGTTTAACTTTTTTGCTAAACTAAGGTACGGAAGAAATCTTGGTGGTACCCTTGATTGATTTACTACCCTAATTTTGTATGTATTTCCATTCCTTATATCATCACTTTCATTATATAATGGGTTCTGTGCATAATGTTAACTATGATGCAATGAATAATTTGCAATTAGGGAAAATATCAATGAATTGTTCAGATATGAACTGCAAGGTAGCACCTGTGACCTTTGAACCACCTACCCCAAGGCCAACTCCGATCTTGAAGAAGCGCAGTTTACTCACGCAGAAAAATGCAGAAGTTGCTCACGATACCAAATCCATGAAACATCTGTCAATTATTGAGGGATCTCAAACTACAGAGCAGGGCGAATCAAGAAGTGCCTCCCAATCTCACTGTACCATCGAAGGAGACTCAAGACCTTCTGTTACAGAGGACGGATATGGAAGTGACATGAAGCTTAAGAAGGCAGTTCATTTTGCATCTGGAACAGAATTCTATGAGAGAAATCCCAACTCTACCTTCTGGAGAAATATAGAGAAACGCCGGAGATACTACAATATGAGACACAATGACACGATCACTCTTGTGAGGAGAAATAACAGACGAAGCCTAATTTCACCTCATCTTCAGACCTGGATCAGTGATCATGGAGAGTCTTACCTTAACGATCGGAATTATTGTTACTGTCGACACAACATCGTCATCCCTCCCACTATGCAAGGTGATAATAACGTCTGTTGCTTGGAGTCTATTTCTCGCCGACTCCTTAAGCTCGTTTGCTGTGTAACAGAAAAGAATGAGGATTCCGAAATGCAGGATACTTCTAACGATCGTAATAACAATATCGTCAATGATGATCGTGATATAACAACCGTTTTTGGCTCCCCAATTGGTCGTCCCTCCCGTTCCTTAAACTGCGCTGAGTAACACAGTAATACTATACATAACAACTTCATTTATTCCTCAAAGTTATGAAGAATCCCATGTACCAAGATTATTTAAGCTTTGCACAATGAATTTTAGTGTTTTCCCGATTCTAATGATTAACAATCAAAATTATACACAAAAGTTTATAGTGGATGAATTCTAGGTCACAATATGGTTTAGGCGTTAAGTAGAGCAATGACATTAAATTGTATAATATGGTATATGGTAAATCTTGGTCATGTCATGCCAATATAAATATTAAGACAAAAAATTAATTCAATGAAAGAAAGTTGTGAAATATGGATTTCATACTATTAGTATAGGTAGTACAAGATTGAGCAAATTAAATAAAATGTGCCCGTCACAAAGAGTTTTACATCTGAATTGCATGATATTGCTTTTACTTACTCTAATTAATGATTGCAATTTTAAACACTTTAAAAATATATTGCTTTTTGCAATTTACTATTTCAAAAATCCTAGTAATTCTTTTATGTGTGGACATTACATTATACTTTCACCGTTGTAAAATTTCACCACTAATGTGCTAATATCAAAAATAGTAAAAGTCAAAGTAAACTATCCCAATGCTTTCCAATTTTCACCATACTCTATGTGACGAGCGAGTGTGATGACCCGCTGGGTTTCACTGGGCATTAGACAATTTTTACGCTTTCCAGGAGTCAGGACAGGAGGGTCGTCACTGTATGAAAGACAGCACCGCCTTTCACTTGAAATTTTATCCTATGTATTACAAATATGCGAAAATTTGCAATGGTGAATAATGGCCCAGACCCAATATAACTATAAAAATGGTAATGTGTACTTTGCACATATTATTACAGAGGACAGAATATATTGGATGTATATCTGTATGCATTATGGAACACATAGTTTATCTAACTAGTCTATAAAGTACTAATCAGTGATACAGTAAATTTTATATATGAATGGATACACAAATAATTTATTAGTTCATTCATAGTAGACATGATACTCTATTCAGTTTCTTTTTTGACAAAAACGATAGATTTCTATGATGATTTAATGGTAAATACAGAACTGAACCGATATTAGCTATTTATGCATGTATTATGTCCGCAAACCAAATGCATTGCATGCATTTTTATGGATGGGTAACAAAGTAACAAACAGGAATTTGCATTTCATGTGAATATTATAACTATTAGGGATGCAATATATTTTGTCACGTTGCAATGGACACTTATTTAGTAAATACAATTAGTTAACATTAGCAACATTAAAAAATTGAAAACACACATAAAATGATTAGTATAAAATTAGCTAACTATTTACGAGTAAACGACCTGTAATAGATGTTTACGTAAGTTGTGGTAGAATACAATGCTTACCTACTAATCCTTCTTATTTGTGGTACTGCATGAAAGGATATGCTTTTATCTACGAAATGTACTATAATTTCTAATTTCTATGGTATATACATAATTGATAAGCCTTACTTATTTGGGTTAAGATGATTTTACCGTCAATAATAGTTATTAATTCATATATGGAGTATGTACTACATTTAACTAGATTCTCATCTCTATTCATATTTGGACCAGACCAGAATACTATGAAAACAAAACTATAAAATTATATACTAATTACTTTACATTAAATCTTCGTTGTATAGAAGCATACATATAAATAAAATGCAAATACATAATATAGTTCATGATTAAAATAATAAGTAGAACAAACATTCACAAAGATAAATAGCAGATATAGTATACACCTAGGTAGGCATCTGTTTGCTGATATAATACAGTTGTAGGTATTAATACACATTATTCAATGCGTGTGTTACGTTATAATTATTGAATTGTAAATTACATACAAAAAGAAAAAGTTAATTAAATAATTGTTAACAAGTATTAAAATTATAGTAAAGATTTACAGATAAGTTTCTTATATGTATGTCGATTGGTCAGTCCGATGATAGTTTTTCTCGGGTTGAAGATTTCACGGGATGTTGGGGGCATTATTTCCCTGAGGATCGGTTTGCTTCCAGTCTTTAAATAGGAAAAAAGCTCCTGCACCATATGCCAACGTATTAAACAATCCGAATACCTATTAAATCAAAAAAATTAGCTATTAAACTTAAGCTTCTTAAACTGTAACAGTTTATGTTGTCATTTAAGAAAACAGAGGTATCCAGATCATAAAAATAGTTCACTTACACCAGCAGCTTTTCCACTATTGTAATAGTAGCCTGAAGTAACAGCAAATTGTACTATCATAGCAATCGCATACAGTACAGTTGTGATTCCAGTATAATACAATTCCTGAAAGATAACATTTAGTTATTAAATACAATAGGTTTTCCAAGCAATGTAGAGCGTGATACATACAAATACATACGCTTGTGATACTGATCTATTTAATTATTTAATAAAGGTAGAATGAAAATTATTTGTAGGTAAATGTTGTTACTAGACTAGATTGGCAAAATTGTGGAACTGAAATTTTTCTTAATGAGGGTAACAAGGTAAAATTATGAAACTTGTTATACCAGCTCATTCCATGGAATCCTGAGTGTTAATCCCTCTCGGATTGAGAAGAAATAAATGCATATCCATAATGTTGTGACGATAAAGGCGATCACGGCGACGAAAAGGAAGAAATGCGTTCCAGTGAAATGTGCTGGGGCTCCGAGTGCCATGCACAAAATACCGAAAACCTAAAATATTCAGAAAAAAAATGTTTTAGAATATTATATTAACAATTTTATGTGCTTACCTATTATAAGTATGTTATAATATGTGTCTATATGTGTGTACTGTGTACTATGTGATTAATGACTGATAATAGAGTACATAAAATTTAATATACATACATAAGGAACAGTGAAGTAAGTAAAAAGTACGTGGTAGTCACTCATCTCATAACATAGTCAGTAAACTAATTTATCACCGTTAATAGGAAGTAACTACTACTGACTACTATTGAGAGTTTTAATTTGCATTTTAAGTATTACACTCATTCAGAGCTTGAGATGAGGCTCTAACTGAATATTAATCATGTTTATCACGTACGCATAATAGTTGCAGTGCGAGAAATGTCTGCATAATTTATTTTTTGTCAGCAATAAAAGCTGCCTATGTCATTAGTTTCAATCACAATGCATCAGCGTTATGGTAGGCTGCTGTTCTAGCACATCTCTGTAGATAATTAAATCGTGGTCCAAATGATTATTACGAGTATTACAGATATAGTTAGCAATATCAATATAGAATATATATTATAGAATATATATAACATAGCATGCGTATTTATGTACTACGTACTTAAATACTAGGTTTCCAGTCAGGTACAACTTAGTCTTTAGCATGCTGACATGTAAATGACACGTAGGTAATAATATCTTTCCTATGTGACCTGTTTAGAAAGAACTTATGACCTAATACTACTAATATCTTTGCTTAGTCTACAAGAGACTGAAAGTTAATTTTGCATGAAATATAGACATTTAAGTAATAATTGTAGTTTTTCCTGCCTCTTAAGCTAAAAATAATCATTTTGCTTACACAACAGACGCCCCTGTAAATAAATTGTAAACTGTGAATTTCTTTTGTTAGGAAGAGTTATCAACTAATATGGAAATACACAGAACACAGTATGCAACGAGTACATTACATATTGTCGACGTTTTAAACAGTAGCTATCGGTAATTGCACAGGATATTGATATCTCTACTCTAGCATTTCGCATTTTATGAAGGAGTGTCAAGTGTCAACTTGCTTAGAATCTATCACTACACTAAGAAAGAATATCTTCCTTCAGGCGTCTCGTGAAATAGCATACATACAGATAGGTATACATTACGAAAAAATAATTCTCTTTGCTTATTTGTATTTTGCTCAGCTCTCTAGAGTTTTTACTTACTTGGGTACTTGAAAGACTGACTAACATAACAGTTTACATTTAAGCGAGTCAAACACGGTTGAACTCTTTGAACCTGCATGGATCCAAATATCCCGTTGGTATTTAGCATAAACTACCTAAAGACGCTATACGAGCAATAGCCAAATCTCTGTGATACAATTACTGCCTGTGTACTAACGATCTCCACTACAATATAGCAAGTTCATCAGTTCATCAGAGTAAACTTGACCAAACTAACGAAGTAAGTTATGCTGAATAGACTCTAGCTAGATAAACGTACTTACTATGTATCTCAATGTTTTTATTATGAATACTACATATACATGCAAAGTGGTCTATATGTA
>JAQFYC010005907.1:0-13281 GCA_034694165.1 Tomocerus mixtus | reverse complement strand
TTACATATTTTGTCTATTAACCTTGACTGTTACCATTCCAATACTTCGGTGGACCGTTTACCATGGTTTATTTTATTGATACCAATAAATGTCTATTATTTTGTGGTCTCAATACACAGGTACGTTCGTACTATCGTACTACTTAGCATTCTCAAATTGTCACTGAATGATATTTTATGGGGTAGCTCTATCTAAAAGGTATTACTTAAATATGGAGGAGCCTCTTCGTAGTATTCTAATGTGGTATGCATGTCCGTCCGCCCGTTGCGTTGCGTTCGTGCTGGCATCACTACGTACTACACCAGACCAGGGAGTATAATTCAATAGCTACACAAACACTTTACCTCAGTCATCCACTTGAGTTGACTGGACTTGCATTGAATTGAGTTCTTTCTGTCCAGTGCATGCATTGGTGCTAGTGAAGTGAATCTTTTGCATAATATACACCTTTTTCAACCAAGCAAAAGAGTTAAGTTCACATTGCATGAAATCCATACATACCAATAAGATACCATTAAAAAAGAAGGGAGTACTCAAATTGCAACACTATTATACATGAACTACAACTTTAAGAGAAGAAATAAACGTGAAAACTAGTGCCAGAAGTAGTACAGTGTGGAGACTGTCAAGTGTGAGTATGACTTTCTCTTTTAAGGCATCTCCCCACTAAATGATGACATCAAGGTATGTATTCTACTAATTTCCATTCATTTCCTTCGAATCATGGGATTATTTTCTCTTCCCTAAATATTTATCCCTTTGCAAAAATTCGATATGGCCATTTACATTTAATATAAAAATATCACTTTTGTTAGCCTGTTTCTATAAACATCGTATCTACATATAGTTTCAATATTATGGGACACCTATAGGTATGCCTGCCTTGCTTGGTTAATTGCATGTATATGGGGAAATCAATTTATTTCAAATAATAAGTGTTTAAAAATTAAAAAATACACTAAAACTATTTTCATGCCCGTTTTTAAATGTAAAATATTATACCAATTAAATGTACATGTAATCGATTTAAATAGGTGAAAGGGAAGGAGCACGTAGTGTCAGTATTTTTATCGCATAAAATGCATATATTATCAATATGAAAAACATACAAACAACCAATGGTCTTTTGAATTTTCAAAAATACGATAACATGGTTAAACAAACAATAAAGATACTGAACACGAACGTAAAACGTATTTGGTAATACATAGTCCAAATTCCCCATTTCCGTGGAATTTCACACCTGAAATTATGTAGAAATACGCACTGCAAATTTACTAGTCAATACTATAACTTCTACCCTTAATCCATATAGTATATTATTGGTTGTTATTGTATGTAAAATAATTACACAATCAAAAGTGAAGGCTATGCAATGACCAATTATATTGTTTTAGTATTAAGATATATTATGTAATAGACAGTTTAGTACACGTGCATAAAAGATGTACAGCAATTCAAATAGCAATTAACAAATTAAAACTGAACTTGCTATTTAGCCTTACATAAAGACTGTTTTTCCTTATTGCTGTGCTCATACACACATTTATCTCACTAACCAACCTTAGGATTTGTGGGTGGAGGACTAATTTGCTTTGTATAGGTGTTGCCTTGAAACATTCAACTATCCACCTACTGTCAACTATACAATCTCTAGTATCTATTATTGTAAAAAATCCTTTTATCCAATTGAGATACAAAAGAATTTGATATTTGTTCAGCAACAAAAGTGTAAAACTGCAATAGTATTGCACAAAAAGTAGGGCAGGTACTAAAATACTCCTTCGCAATAATTTACAAGGCAAAATAATGAATGAAAATGTCATTTTAATGAATTGGTTTGTTAGGAGTGTATTCCAGGAGTAGTAATTGTCAATTTAATGCGTATAATATACTTATGTTTAGATAGAAGTTGATTGGATTGGATTGAAGTGGTCGTAGACGTGGACCTGACCTCAGTGGACTGGACTGGACTGGGATTATTGTATAGGGAAAAGCAATAGAGGGGAACATAACTAATAAAGAAAAGAAAATACGATTGATTTAGCATTGGCCTGTTTTTCTGTCTATTCACTATTCTTCCTTGAAAAAGAAGCAAGCAATCTACTTTCTAATGAAAATAACACATGTATAATGTACTAAGCATATGCTATACATGTGTAAATGTAATCTAAAGAAATAACATTGGAATTTGGAATAGCTACACGTTTTGCCTACACGATACACGATTCTTGTGAAAGGGAAAGGAGGAGACCACCTGCCGCGGATGCCTAATGAATAGAAACATATTATTCACATTCCGCTACTATTCTCATTGTGAACAACTGCACACCTTCAAGAATTTTCTACACCTTCAACTCATCTAATAAATCACCTCTCTCTGCCTTTCATCTACTTTTACTACCATTATTATCAATGTACATATCTACTTGAAAACCTTTCAAGTTTCATATTCATGATATAAGTCTATCTATTAAAAAGCAGCCCAATGTCCAGCCCCAGCACTAACTCCACAAACAAAAGAAAAGAAACTTTCTTTTACTCTTACTCCGGGCGCAATTGCCTACCTAGAAAAATATGCTGGAAAGGTTATTATGGAAATTAATGAAGGAAATACAAATCCAAGAGCAAAGGCCATGTCGTGCTATGCTGGAAACCAGAACATAATTTACAAAACGCATTCCAAGAAAATTTGAAGAATGAAGATCATGTCTAATGATTCATGTCCCTTTGATTCATATAATACATATTTGTATGTGAAAATGTAATATTAAAGAAAATACAAATACAGTTTCTTTTGAAGTGGACAGAGTGCATCACATCAGTTTGACTTTGCAACTAGTAAGGGAAAGAGCTGACCAACTTTCTCCCAAGTGCTCTACTTATTTACAATAACACACCAACACACTTAAAGAAGAAAATAATTTTTACATGGCTGCATTTATTTCTCAGTTGACAATGAAAGTCTTGTAAATATACTTACATGTAATTCAGTAGTGTAACAGAAAACGGCACGCTTTTGTGTGTGGTACACATGCACCGAATATTTATGCGGAGATGCTCCATTTCACGTGGCAGTGATCGAATACCGATATAGGATGATGTGCACAAAGAGGAAAGAAAATGGGACAGAGACAGAACATGTTTACATATACCTCTCTATATATCCATGGAATATATTTTGTGCCCATCAAAAATGACAGTGTAAAAAGTGCTCGAGTTATAAATATTAACCGAAATTAGGAAAGGCGATGTGACAAACTAATCCATATTCTGTAATATATGAATATAAGTGCTATATAACTCTGTATTGCTTTTAACTTATCCGTGATGCAAAATTGAGAATTTTAACAGTAAGTCGAAAGTTTGCATATTGCGAGATAGATACATTTATTTATACACTCGTTTACAAATTAATTATTAGATTACAAAAATGAGTGAGACAGTGAAAGTCGTCGTGCGATGTCGTCCCATGAACAATCGGGAGAAAGAACTCCATTCGAAGGTAATTTTCACATTTCAATAATATTTAAAGTTGCGACACTATGGCATTACTTAATGGTGCTGTAAATCACAAGGAGCGTTTTAATTAATTTTAGCGTAAATAATTCAATAATTTTGATGAATTAATTACTAACGCATAAACTTCTGTTCGTATTACCACTGTATTAGACATAAAAGCAATCTAAGTATAACATAAATTCAAACAGTAACTTATACCAAAATCGTCTGAAGCAAGCTTTTTGGTAAATGCAAAATCTGCTGGCAAACAATTTTGTTAAATGCAAGTGCCTCTAGGTACCTAAATGAAGTTAATTACATAACGATCAATAACCCAATTGGGTTATTTTAGCAGATTTTGCATATATACCGAAAATCGCGTCTCAGACGATTATTATACATAGGCGACGATATGTGATAACGCTCAAGATTTTTGTTATGCATTTATGCAAATAGTTCAGAAGCTGTGCAATAGTGTGTGGTAGTTAGGAATAAGAGACAAAGTAACAAAAATACGGAAATCCCGATCATTCCTTCCCCCTTCGCAAAAATATAATTATAATTATATATAAATCAGTGGCACATAATACAGGAGACAACAAGGAAACGATTGACAAGTATGTTAGTTTGCTCGGGGAAGGATTAAAATATAATTGCTAGAAAAAAGTAGTGGATACTGAAAAAAGATGGTTAATTATAGGGCTATGATATAGCTAAGCAAATATTTTATATATCCTTCCGAGAAAAGTGGGTGACAAATCATTTATGCGCTTGTTTGTGCGTTTCTTCGCTATAGACGTTTTACCAAAAGTTTAATGTACAATTTTTTTCTTTTATGACAAATATTGTCAAAAACGCTCCTACACGCTAGATATTATGTACAACTTTGCGTAAAAGGGTACTAAAATGAACCCAAAGTATGTAAAGTACATAGAGTTATTGAATTATTCCCAATAGGAGTGTCAGTAGCATGTTATCTGCAAATCTCTATTCGATATTTCTATTCTCCTGGATATTATTGAAAATGGTTTGGAGTGTACTCACATGTGATAGTGTGCTGTTACGTAGCATAATAAAGAATCATAATTTATTGTAATTACTTAGTTATTCCTTAGGTTAAAATATTAATAATTAGCCTTACAGTCAAAAAGTAGTCTTTATTACACATGTACAGTGGAAAAAATCTGCTGCCTTTAAATTAAAGATATCCTTCCGACTAAATGCACTCAAAGATATTAATTCATATTCATATGCAGCCTCAATGGCAATATGTAATATTAGATTGGGTATTACAAATACTGCGTGTAGTTTATTGACATTTGTCAAGCATCACTCACTGTGTATTCTTATCAATTTCTTCTAATGAACCGAATCGGGCTAGGGCTACCAACTCTATTGAAACTGCATGTTGATGGAAAAAATAATAGCTAATACAACATTTGGAAGAGTCGCGGTTTAATGATTGCCGTTTATTGGCAATTGAAATGGCAAAGGTAAGACAGGAAGGATAGTAACAATCATAGTTAAGGAAGTCGCAGAAAATTTTTGCCATACATGCATAACAACGGAGTACATTACATAGTCAACCAGTTTGAATGAAAGGCAGTCCCTGTGTTCTAGTAATGAACATATAAGTTGGAAGTTGGAATTCTAAACGCTCGGACACTGTAATGGATTTTGATATACAGAGTGATTCTTTGCAAACTGAACACAAACACAGGTGATGCTTTCTCATTTCATAAATACAAAATCATATCACTCTGAATTTTAATTGTGGCATTGCATTTCTATATGAATAGACTACATTGCATGTGAATACATTTCAAATTTTAATACTTACGTAAGTTTGGATACCTAAGTAGATTGCACCCGTATTCATTCTAGTATATTAGATTTGAATGCATCAGATTAGAATGTAATGTTAGGAGTACTGAAAGCCTAAAGTAATTTTGGACACAAAAGTAAAGTACTGGTGAAAGTTTTAAATTGTGCTCATATGTAAAAAGAGAAAGCAAATGACCCTGTATTTACCATACACTGCGTAATATTGATAAAGGCCTATAGTTGCATACAGCGTGTCAATCAGAGACGGAATAATCGCTTTCTAATTTTATATAGCAGAAATATTATTTAAAACTTGCATTAATACTATTTTCTTGAAGCCCTATCCCTATACTTACAAATGCGGTTTAGTAGGTAATATATATTGTAGAAAAATGCAAAACGAGAATGAAAATTTAATTTATAGTGGCACACTCTGTAGTTAATTGCGTAAGGATATGATAGTATCTTAGCTACCTAAGTCAACTTTCTAATGTTTTGAAAGGAGCATTATTGCATCGTGGTTGTACATAATAGTACATAGGCACATACTATTTATGTTTGATATGATAGGGTTTGCTCACATTTCATTTCCTATCCCATCATGATAAATTGTCATTTCATTTAGGGACTATTGTCCTTTTATATTAAACAACCGTCGTGTTTGGTTGGGTGTGACGATATTATGCGACGTGACGTGATGGAGAAACGGACTGAAGTTCCGTGTTGCTTAATACCTACTCTATAAGTATTGTACATATGCATAGGAATGGAACTCTAGTGTATTGCCAAAACTCAAGTTACTAAGCTAATAAAGAGTCTTGTATGCTTTTCCATGTAATTGTAATCGAACGGTAGCAATAGCATTAGTACTTCAAGCTTAGCTCGGTTCATGAGGTACCTAACCAAAGAACATACTTATTTATGCAGTAGTATTGATACCTGACTTGTCTTGGTTCGAGTGTCTTTCGGCAGTCAGAAAATGCCAGTTAGCTTTTAGCTGTTCGAGGAAATGCAAATTAAGTAACTAAACTTTTGCAATTTATACAACACATACTTACTTAACACGCTCCTTAATGTCATTTTATAACTTTTATGAAAGAAAAAATTGAAAATTATTATTGATAAAGTTACTAACGATCAAAGTTGATAAAATAATTTTCCGCTATAAGTAATTTCTGGTAAAAAGTTCGAGTTTTGGGAAAGTTTACTTTCTCTGCTTCTGATTTTTTCTGTTCAAACTTATTTGGAGCATGTATAATTCTTACAAGTTATTTTATTGTTCCGTTTTTTGAATATTCAATATTCTTAGCATGCTTGAAAACTCGGGGTTTCACTTTTATTATTCGCTGTAGGTTAGTATGACATTATTGCGTCATTTCTTCGTTAAAAATTTCAAAGAGCTTATATAATATACAAACCCTACAGTTTGGTCTATTACGCATTATGTTTCTAAGAATGAGTATTGGCGTCTAAAGTCCAGTAAAAGTAACCTTACAGGAGAACATGTCTTACTTTTATTATTTTGTACGTTTTTTGTACAAATTGAAATTTACTTCCCTTGTAATTCTCTGAATAATTCTCTAAAATATAACAATACTTATGCCCATGTAAATTATTTGGCGTATAAAACTTGGTTGCTGTACTGCAATTTACATTTTTGATTATTGAAAACTGTCCTAAACTTTTCTATTACTTTACTGTTATTTTATATTAAGCCTTTGCAAACTTTTGTATCTCTGAATCAGCAAAATATTGTATAATTTGTCATTCTTATAATAAGTAGTTGAGGTAGCCGTTGGAAATTAAAGAACCTTAACATTCAGCTGAAATATGTAGTTAGGTAAGTAAATACTTAAGTACATTTCCATTTGGATTCTACTTTTCGTTTCAAGGTTGATTATAGTTCTCAGGATTATGCGTGTTAATTAGTTTTAATTAAACTTCTTAAGGCAGGTTCACCAGAATAATAAATCATTCTATTTTCCATTGTTAGTAATCACGTTATTTGATTAATTAACTAAAATAGGATTTTGAAAGGAAATAAGGTGAGGTCATCAAAATACTTTGTGAAGGTTGGCTCATCGATTCTTTCCTGTATCATACAACTTTCAAAACTAGCAATACAATGGAGCATCCCACAATGCAATGGGGAAATGTGTGTAGGCAGTGGGAGACCATAGAGTAGGAGAAGAATGGAGTGGACATGTAGGGACACTCAACTTTAGCATTGCCAACAACCAAACCAAACTGCTGTCTGCTTTCTTTACATTTCCACTGATAGTTCTCTGATTGCACGCTGTACATTATAATCAATCGATTTCAATAAAATATGCATGAAGTGTTCAGCTCTATATGTGAGCTATGAACGGTTTTGAATGAATAGTTGTAGCGAATCTCAAATGTTCTCTCAAACTAATTCAGAATTTAAAATTATTCTTTGCAAGGTCAAATGTAGGTTTATCCGTCGCAAGTATAATATAAGCATGCTAATTTGTTAATGAGAATGCCCGCGCATAGATATTACATATACAGTATATATAGCAGTACAGCTATTAATTGTTTTCAATTAGCACTATTACAATTCTTAATTGTAGGAAAAACTGAATGAGTCACTTCTAATTGATAAATAGACAGTTATACCGTATACATATCAAATAGTATTGTTATGATATGTACTATTATGTCGTTTCCCATAGTATACAGTGGGCCCAACAAAATATGGACCTAATCTGATATGCAGGATACACTACTTAAGTTAAGCTATTGGTGAAAGTTTTAAAATGCTCTTATATGTAAAAGCAAATTCTTATACAATCGCTTCAGTATTTTTCTAAAATTCTACCTTTAAAAGTACATATTAAGTATTACAAAATAACATTGCCACGTTTCTATTTACAAGAATTAGTTGATAACTTAACCAATTATGCCAATCTTGAGCTGACAAATAATACATTATTAAGACAGCTATGTGTAATCTAATTTACTTTAATGTAATGAAATGATGTAATAATCGCTTTCTAATTCTATATAGCAGAAATACTATTTAAAACTTGCATAAATATTTTCACTTAGGTCCATATTAATATTTTCTTGAAGCCCTATACTTAAAATACGGTAATAATAATAATAATAGTTTATAAACATGCTTTCTCTGGAAAAAAAGTTGCAAAAAAGTTCTAAAAATAAGATAGTCCAGGTTTTGTCCATCAATTCTGTAAGTATGCTAATCATATGAGGACACAGGTCAAATGTGCTACCCCGTATAATAATGCTTCTTACTATGAGCATGAAATTTCGTAATTTTATCATATTTTAAAATAAAATAATAAAATTGTAAAGTGTTTGCTAAGGTTAAGGTGCGGTCAATTATTAAATGTCATCTTAAAAATACATACAACAGAATCACAGAATAGGTAGTTGTTGAATTGCAAAATTAAAAATCTGATGAATACCTGAAAAATATGTATGCACTTTGACATTCTTTCCCAATTCAATCTACTAAAGTTATTTTTATAATACTAATATATTATGTCAATATTATTTTACAGAGTGTGGTGTTTATGGACTCTTCTGCATGCAATTGCAGTATAGTCCACCCTGGAGATGCGAGTGCCCCGCCGAAGACGTTTAGTTTTGATGGTGTCTACTACACAGAATCGGCAACTGATTCCATTTACTCTGAAATCACCTACCCTCTCGTTGAGGTGAGTCTCCCCATTCATTTTCATTTATTTACACATCCGGAATGGAGATATGGATGTACATATTCTATTTTAGTCTCTTTTGTTCATATGTAAACGTACTTTTATTGTGCTTTTTACTTCTTATCATTTATCATTGCCAAACTTTCTCTTACATGATATTGATATACAAATACAAATTCCCCTGATGAACAAAACTGCAGGAAGCTAGCAATTCTCTATTGATATGATTCCTTCTGCAAGAAAAAGACAAAAAATGCTTACATATAGACATTCATCCGTCTGAAAGAAAGCTCATTGACATTTTTAGCGTTGGTGTTGGTTCATTGCACGCCAGAATAGTAATACAACAGATAGCATGTACTATTATCCACGGAAAGATACATGAACTGGAACTGGACGTACCAGCTAAATAAGTATAGGGTTCATTAACACTTCACTAACACTGGGATACAAAAGCAAAGTGCCTATATAAATATAAATTTCTAATCCATTAGCTAATATAAGTGTAAGCTACTATCAGTTGTAACAAAACAGAATTCTCAGCTAAGTGTGTAGGATAAGATGAGTTTTAGGTAAATTAGTAATCAAGGAACTAATAAGATACCCCGTAAAAGTATACATATAGATTCTTAGTACTTACGTTCATATTGACAGACTACGCAATGTTACACATTTGAATACGATATAGATAATTATATACAATAGGAATGGGCTAATGCTATCAAGAACTAGGCATATTTTCAAATGTGGGAAACTACAGACCTCAATAAAGTCTAACTGTAGATGAAAATAATTAGGCAGGTCGGGGACGATTTATTGATTATTATATCCTGAATAGCTGATTTTAGATTGTATGGTTGTCTCAATTGGATAAAAACATTTAAAATTAACCGTAGTGCATTTCAATATGTAATACAGTCATAATATTCCGTTGTCAAAATTATCTGTATACTTAATAGTTACAACTAAATATTTTCTTAAATATACAAGTTAAGGGTCGTTTTATTGGAAAATGTAAACCTAAAGTTAGTATATGTACTCAACCTGTCCTGTTTACCTGCCTAATCCTAATAGAGCCAACATCAAAAAAAAATGTAGAAAAGACATTCAACCTGAACTTTTCTTTATTTTTCCGTTAACGTTAGCCTTGACGCTTTCACCTGGTCAGGTCTGGTGACTTGCCTCTTAAAGTTACCAATGCCAACATTAAATAGCACGTTTGAAACACGCAAATCCCCTCTTAAGATCCCAAACGACTATTTAATTATATAAAACATGCAATAATATGTATTTTACTACAATTTATACAAATACTAACGCTTTTCCTCCTGCTTCGTGCATACTTAGCATTAATATTTTGTTTCGTTTACCGCTTATTATGCTTATGCAATCTTACTAGTAATATTATGCACATAGTAGGCGGAAGCTGGTACTAGGTAACCTAATATGTTGCTTACGTAATATATAATGAGATAAACCCACATACCAGATGGAACTATTTGTACTAACATAAAATCCATAACATTATTTCGCCATAATACTTAATTAGCTCACAGGATAAGTAAAGTAGAATAGGTTAGGTGTGTATCAGCAAAATATGTAAATATTTATTCAAAATTATAGTTTAAATAATTTCAAGGTGCAAATAAGTACACAGTGATGGAATTTGCCAGAAATTCTTAGAGCGAAATATCCGATAAAGTACATACTGCACCATTACGCAGTAGATTGCAAATTTCAATTACCGAAGTGCAATTCTCAATTCAAGTCAAGCCAATCTCATTTTTGCATACCTAAGTGATCGAAAGGAACCATTATAGTGTAAATAAATGACATTGAAGTATCGTGACAAGTTGAAACTTGACTGACCTATCATTCTTTTTTGTTTGAATAGTACTGAAATAGTATTTTATGCAAAGTGAGAAGCATACCATACAAAACAATAAACAGGTACCACTGGGCCTGTACATTATATAGGTACACGATATAAAAGTACTCAAATGTTCCTATAAAGTTAAAGACATAACTTTAGCATGCAAACACCGATTTGCATTGATGGTTTGGTTTGTGTTGCTGATACAGTTGCAAATAATCCTAACCTACACACTCTTTCATTTCAGTTTTCTATCCATTTGTATTGTTGTGAAAATGCATTAGGGACAAATATTCCCGGATTGTCATCAGCTCTAATGTTATGCATGGTAATGGAAAGAAAGTAAAGAACATTCAGCATGGAGTGAGTTGTATTGCAGCAAAGTGGGCATAATGTGGTAGTAATGATGGCAAAAAGCATGCAATTTGTATTCGCACGAAAGAAAATTGATTTATACCTACCTACGCAATAGCCAAAGCTTTGGTAAACAACATTGAAAGCTTTCCTTTACATTATTGTGGAGACCAGACCAGGGATATAAAGTTGGATTAGTCATTCCCCGTCTTTTTGTGTGCTTATGTTAACGTCAATGTCAATTTGGAAAACAGTATGACACTCTTTCTATATGTATGTACAGAATATCTATAAGAAACGTTCTATCCTCCATTTGCAAATACCATAAATTATTAAAATATAGACGAAGAATACGTAAAGGGTTAGGTTTAAGTAAAATATGAGTATAAAGTATGCATAAAGAAAGTAGTTTTAGACTTTATATAGGTATTGTACATATTTATCATAATGCTAATACTAAATGTATTGTATAAGGTGAAGGGTAATTTTTATGTTCCATAAATTACTATACATTATGTTGAATATTTGCGGATAGTTTAGTAGTTTGCTTGCATGTATTAGTTAACGTTTACGTAAACTGATAATAAAAGGAGATAGTTGAGCATTATCCGGGGAATATTAGTTTGCCTGGATAGGTTTGAGCCATAAGTTGCTATTATTTATACACATTTGATTTTCGGGGACGACTCAAGGTTAAAGTTACGTGGACTGGACGGAACTGATGAGTTGATGTTATTATAAGAGTCCTTCTGCCCATGCCAATGTCAATAATCAAGTTAATGTACACCCAAAGCCAAATTCTGCTTTTCTGTTTTGTAGTTTTATAGGCAAAAATATTAAATATCAATATGCTATACTAATGGTGCGCAGAACTTCCTTCGCTTTGTCTTCACCTTCTCATTGCCATTGCCATATAAATAATGACTAAACTTTATACAATACAGGAAAGCATGGAATTTCTCTCTTTCTTTCTCATAATTGTATTCTATCAGCATGCTTTCTTAGAGGATGTGGCTCTAATTAATGATTATTATGTTTCGAGGGTTCTATCCTTGGAAATCCTATTTTATTATGCATATCGAGTACATAAGCTTAATCGAGTTATGCTTTATGTTTACACTATTGCAGTAAAAGGATGCTTGTTTTGCTTTACAGAGGATTTTCAACATCAAATAATTTTGTTTGAAGGAGAAAGATTTTTTACACTACGTATGAGATTTTTGCATTTTTACTCTCTGGGTCAATTTTTGCATTATAATTCATTGTAATCCTATCGTTTATCGTATTTGTTACATTTATTTTATTTATTTTTTAACTCATGATTAGACCAAAAAATTGTAAGGAAGTAATTTGCTTGTGATGTCATATCGTTTTTATGCCATTCTAAAAGCCAACTAACTTGAGATAAGTTAATTTTTGGAATTACAATGAGCGAAAAGTTTACTGATCTACTACTTTAGTTGATATTAATAATAAGCTAAATGTTATTATTTATTTTGGTGTAAAGTGTAAGCTTATTATATTTAAATGAAATATAAATTTATTTGAAAGTTTTTCTGGATAAAAATATTTTTACTACTGTTAATTTCAATGCAGGGTGTACTTGAAGGATACAATGCAACAGTATTCGCTTATGGACAAACCGGGTGCGGAAAATCTTTTACCATGCAAGGAGTATTGGATTCCCAGGCCCATAAAGGAATTATACCAAGAGCATTTGAACATATATTTGAAGCAATCGAAACATCAGACAATGTCAAATATCTCGTTCATGGATCCTACCTGGAAATTTACAATGAAGAAATACGAGATCTCTTAGGGAAAGATTGCAAAAAGAAATTAGAGCTGAAAGAGCATCCTGAAAAGGGCGTTTACGTCTCAGGTAAATCTTCATGAATTTTTAAAACACAATTTTTTTCAATTAATTTTAGCATGCCAATTAATAAATTACTTAACAGGGGGGAGTCAGTTAGGGATGTTCAATCTGCAAACTATTATTATACAATAAATAGAGCAAAAATATAC
>JAQFYC010005906.1:0-13283 GCA_034694165.1 Tomocerus mixtus | reverse complement strand
CAAAATAAAGTGGAAATTATTGCAGGATTTTACTGCGTAAAATCATCATTAGAATTTCCGTCAGTGAATTGAGCTATACTCTTGAATCATTGCTGCTGTTGTAACGTAACAAAAGTTATACAAATACAAAAGAAAAGAGCAAAAAACTAACTCTGTGTTGAATAACACTATGTCACCTTCAAGTAACCTAGGTTAGGTACAAACAAGCATATAGAGTAGTGTATAAAGCGTCTAGGTACGTACTGTACGTGCTTTTAGGTATACCATAATGTATGTTTAGTAGGTAAGTGTTTTGTATTTATATAATAATTGGAAATACTATACAAGTTACGTAGGCACATTTATATAGGCACGTTACACATGAAAGATAACATCCTTACATAGTAACAAAGAGCATGGTGCAGTACATATTCTGCCAATATCGTATCGTATTGCATTGTGTGCAATTCTTCTTGATTTTAGATGTGGATGTGGAACTTGTTCCTGTTCTGTCTCTTTATGTACAATGTAGGTATTTTATGTAATGAATTTCTCTGTCTGTGTGTATTTGTGTATTCTGCACATTGAAATGCACTGGTTATGCCTTTGGCAAAATATTTGAACTCATACTTAAGATTTACATCTTACATATCGCTAGCTAATGTAAATTGTACTGATAAGGCATGGCATGCATTAGTAGCTTATATAACACTGACGTAGGTAGTGTACATAAAAGTGTAAGTTGAAGTTGACTGACTGAACTCTGTTACTTTTAGCTTCGCTTTGGCTACTGCACAACTTTGTAATGCTTTGGTAGTAGCCAAACACGAGTAAAACATTTTCCGAGAGTGCAAGTTGTGGTAGACAGTGGTTTGATTTGGTTAGCACCTGTTACACATCCAGTTAAGTTTCTAAATTTATCAAACATTTTGCATTCTGTATTACAATACACACAATACACAAGTGCTCAACCTTATTTATACACCCAGGCTGCTCTGAATGGTATTTAATAATTTATAACTATTTATAATTTATATAATAATGGTATAAATAATTTTATTGCATTTGTCATTCCGTGCTGATGTAAATGCTTAATTCTTGACTAAAGTTAAAATTATCTGCAATAGTACCTACATTTAGAACTAGATCAAAAAGTAACATATTTGCATCTACATCTACATAGAGAGAAAGAGAGATATCGATAGTTTTACAAATTGTTTAAATAGATAGATGCATGTTGCTACGATTAGTAAAATTCTGCACGTTATAGTTTGCGCCTGGAATACCATTGCTTATTACTACAACCATTATTACATACTTAGTTCTTTTAGTAATTCTTCCCGACTAGGCAAATGCACTTCAACTACGATTATAAATGTTATTTTATCATAGCTTTACATTTTGCAGCGTGCATTTCGTGTTAAAAGTTGAGTTGGGCTTGAGCTTCTTTCTCACAATAACGTGTTTGTGTTGTTTTGTTATGCAAAGTGTAGGGTTTACCCTTGTTTTTATCCAACCATTTAGTTTATTAGTATTTGTAGGTATTTATTTCATTCCCCACGCTATACTAATGCTAGCATGAAACTTTTCAACATTTAACTAACAACTTTTCATTTATAAGCACGATATGGAATTGTGGGTAATGTTTAAATGTTAAAGTCAAGTTAGGTTAGTCCAAGGCAGCTAGTGGTAGCTTGCTGGCCTGGAATAATGGTGTTGGTGTTACGTAGGCCTATCTATTATTTATTATAGCTTGTTTGTTATTGTAGCATTTGAGTCGTTTGAGTTTGAGTGTATACATACTATATAGTACATAACATACTTAAACACTTACGTGTACAAATACGTATATCTACATACATTTTATGAATACCATAATTATTATTATTCATACGTACTACTATGCAGACCATTTGTCTATTCAGAAAATTCCTCTGCGCTATTCTGCTGTTGTGTGCAAAGGAAAATTCATGGAGCTAAGTTCGCCTAAATAATTTACAGTTCAAATCTAACCTCAAACTTTAAGTTGACTTATTAATAAATTACTTGTTTGCATACACCAGATTAATATCATGTAAACTTTAAGACATTTATCTGGTTATCATAATATCACATTAGTTAGTTTTAAAAATGACCCATTTATGTGCACCTAGTTTAATTGGAAGTGTTACTAAGATCGTTCACAACTGACTACTTTTACCATCATATCGGTAAGATACGAAGAATTAATCCTATAATTATCTTTAGTATGTAAGATTATTGTGAGCATTGTGTGTGAGTTTATTTTCTATAGTTTACAATTATGTACTTGAAACATAATTACTCGTTAAGAATTTTTCATTCTTATAACTACCTTCTAATTTAGTTTAAGTTTAGCCTTTCATTGAAAAGACGCTGTATAGGTAGTATAAGCTTTAGAAAGGAGTAGAGATAAATTACGTTCACATCGTGTTTATTATGTTAGTGATACGTAAAAAATATTAAAGTTAAGATGATACATAAATACATATAATAATTCTACTAATTGCCTCACAAACAAGATTCACATCACAATCTGCTTCGTACTCTAATTTAAACTCAAGGAAAAATACTGCGTTATTACACTAGAACAATAAAGAATGCTCGCTCATTGTTGTACTATGCTACATATCTGCTATATATCCGTATTAGTACAGCATTAAGTATTTCAGTTTTGTGTGAAAGAAGAAACGCAATAAGTAGGATCATATAGGCACCTGCCTATATGCAATAAAATCTAGCCTTCAGTTTTGGTCTTGTGATTGTAAAGTACAATTTTATAGGTTAATGTTTTAAGTTGACGTGTTCCGGTTCGAAGCAGTAGCATTATTTTTATACATACCAACTTACATTACCTACCCAGTTTCAGTTGGTGCTTTTAAAATTATGCGAGCATTTTTTTAGTCTTCGTAATTAGTAGTGACGAATATTGAAATAATATATTCAGTGCTTTTTGTTCTTGTAACTGTCATACATATTCATTATTACTATTGCTAACTACGTATACATTTAAGTAAGCTATTTTAGGCTCACTTGTCTCACTACAGTGAAATTCATGCTGGAATTTTGGGTAACTTTATTTACTATAATGTGTGCCTATAGTATATAGCAGCATATACATAGTACATAGGTACTTCATAAGGAATTCTTTGTATTCTTGTATCTACTCACATGATACGGCTATAAGTAGTATTTATACATTATTCACTTAACAAAGTAGAATTAATACCGTGTGGAAGAGACTTTTTAAACGTCTGCTCGATATTCTTTTGACACGAGATAAGAAAGTATATTATTGAATGTATTATTAATGACTTACCCATATTTGGCTTTTGTTCACTATTAGGCGTATACTAAAAATATAAGGCCTTTATAGGAATATACTGTAGCTTATCTAAAGGTAATTATAGTACCTTTATACCTATTTCATTCATGTACTAATGACTAAAAGTATTTATGTGCAGACATAGCGTAGTTGCATTATTTTTTACACTTAAATTAAGGCTTCTAACGAATTCAAAGAATCATGAGGTGATACATTTTCTGATACATTTAAATTTACAGCCAATGCATTAAGAATCTCATATGGATTGAGAATTCGATCAACAAAAAATAATGAGCGACACAGCTGTAATCACAGTTCCTCCAGCAGCGGCTACCATGCCAAATGAAGCGAACACAAACTCTACTGGAATCTCTTCAGAGGATGACAATCTCAATGACAACAAAGACAATCAATCAAACGTGGTAATGTAACGTAATCCATAGTTCTACTTAATTTAGTAACCATTTTCCTTTATGGATGTTTATATACCTATCCTAATAATATGTGATGTGATTTTGGAATAGCTAAGGTTTCTTTTATATTAGAATGATATATTTTATTAGTACAGTATAATAATGATGTAATTGTATATAATAATAATATGATACTTAATACGTTTATCAGACAAACTTTGCCAGAAACATTCTCCAGGAAAGTTTGCGGAAGGAAAATCCGATAACATCCATGACTTCAACCACAAACAAATCGAAAGCCAAAGAGCACGAAGAAACCAGCACTCAGCTAAATAAAAACACAAAACATGAGTCAGAGGAAAGAACTCCTATTTGGCGAGTCGTATGCCCCTGCTTTGGATTTGGTAAAAAAGATAAAGTAAGTTGAATGAACATTTAAACCAAAAAATATTTTGTTGTTGGAATATCATAAAATAGTTTTCAAAGCAAAATATTATTCTAAATGGTAAGCAGGAACAAAATCCCCTCGGATCCCTTAAAGGTCCGGGACCTGGACTGAAAAGAGTTATGACAGAAGATCAATTATTTTGTGATCTTGATGGAACTTCAGAAATTATGAGTCCTATTGACATTAGAAATCTCAACCGAAATCTACCTCCTCGAGCAATCGGTTTTACATGGAAACTGACATTTTCAACATCCCTCCATGGATTTTCTCTCCATAATTTGTACCGAAAAATGTACAAAGTAGATTCGCCTACTTTACTTGTGATTCAAGATGTGAAACAAAGAGTCTTCGGAGCCTTAGTTTCTTGCGCTTTGAAAGTGTCAGATAACTTTTATGGAACAAGTGAGAATTCTGATAATAATCTAAAATACAAAGTTAAAAATACCAATAAAATACTTTTGTTGTATATAGGTCAGTCATTTCTGTTCAGATGTAGACCGGATTTTCAAGTTTTCAAATGGAATGGAGAAAATTTTTATTTTGTCCAAGGACAAGAAGACTCAATTTGCTTCGGCTCTGGAAAGTATGTTTTAGCAATTTTTTACACTAATTTTTGGAGGAATAAAAACCTAATTAATTTAGCCCCATGACAAATAACACAAATATTTCATTCGTTATAGTGGAAAGTTTGGAATATGGCTTGATGAAGATTTAAACCACGGAAGGACTGAAGAATGTGCAACGTATGGCTCCCCACCATTAGTAGAAGAGAATGACTTTGTCATCAAAACTTTGGAATGCTGGACATTTGCGTGACCGAGTTGTCATTGAGGAATCTTGTGCTCATCGCATTCTTAATGTTAAATAGTTTTATGACAATCCTGAGAATCAGAATCAGTGTGAAATCTCAACTACAATTGTGCTCTACACATATTTTTAGGATTACAGACAGTACATTATTATGTACTATATTGACATCTGACCTATATGTGATGGTTTTCATTTTAGACTAATATTGATTAATTATGAGTTCACCTATAGAGAGTATCAAGATGTACCATATAGTACACTAACTGTTTGAATGCAATTCTACTTATTACGGATGTACATATATTTATATCTGTATTACATTATTCTTATTATTATTTATATGTATTTCTATTATTACTTACAATATTACTACAATTCCTTTACTTATTTACTGGTGTACAGATGAGCGATTTGGTATGTGTATTCGGAAGCGAGCAAGAATGGTATTTGTTTCAATGCAATATGAATGATGATGGAAACGGGATCATAATTGGTAATATTTATAGTTAATATTATTATAAGCCACGATAATTCATGTTTGCTACTATAAACTACGAAATCTACGTATAGTGTTAGATCTTATGGCAATAAAAATAAATTGCGTGAGATATTCCCATACTCGAAGAAATTAGCACACATTTTGTTATGCCATATATCTATCTTTATGCTTTTCGAGAGCTAAAATTGCTGGATTTTGTTGTAATTGTTAATGTATTTGCGTTACACACACATACATACATGATTTCAGATGTTATGTAATGATAGTCATTTTGATAATAAACTGCATCTAAATACAATTGAAACATCTCTGTAATTTATTTTGTTCACAGAACGGATAGCTAGCAGAAAACCCACAAAAGTCGCTAGGTATCTTTTATTAGTAAGTCAGTTATCTCTTTTGGTTAGTTATTTTAGGTTAAAGTGTATGTTAAAGCTTTAGAATAAAGTGTTAAAGCGTATGCCGACATTGCCGACAATCTACTTCACTGATATGTAAATTATGTTAATTAATAACGAGTAGGATATTTCTATTCCGTATTGTTTGTAGTGTAGTCTGTGTAGGACCGAAATTAACACCTACGCTTATATGAGATTATACAAAAGCTTTTCAAAAGAAGTCCATTAATTAACACTGCATTATAAAGTTTACAGATAATTTTGACAATTTTTTTATCACGCAGTACCCAAATGGTACCCAGAAGTAACTACATACAATTACAATTATATACATGCATTTTGCTTTGTCCAGAAATGTTACTAGACAATTTTAAATTATTCAGATAGCTAAACCAGTAAACAAACACAAAATATTTAACATACGAGTTTTAACTGGTAGTTTATAATTACAATTAATTAATTGCAGAAATACATGAATAACATCAAGTATGTGTTGCTGCTCCAAGAGCAAGCTAGTAAAAACTAATAGTTTAGGTTCGCCCTAGGTTACTTTAGTACTTTATAGTGTCCATTAGAATTGTAGACTTTAAGAGTTAAAATTTCTTTTTTGAGTTTCGCCTTACTTTCATAATTAATTATACATCGCCAGATACATTGTCATTTCACGAGATACATTGCTGTCTGTTAGTAAGTCATTCCACGCTCTAACTTTCGAACGCGTCAATTTTTTTGGATTCTGTTTTCAGATTCAAAAGAGGAGGTCAAAAGTAACTTTGTCACTGATTTTGAGCCAAATCGGCATCACCCCCATGTAGTTGTGGCTACGCCTACTTATTTTTTAAATAAAAGCATATCGCAAGTCTGGTATTGTTGTAAAGCTGTTGACGTAAGGAATCCAAAATGAATCTCAATTTACCCCATACATGGGGCAATGTGGGGCAATTTTGTGGGAAATTAGTAAGAAAGGCCTCAAATATATATGTTTATACAAATATACAAATATACAAACTATATATTTTCATCAACAAAACCAGTAGTTTAGTAAGAAGCGTTTAATAATATTTCGATTACGGCGATACATAGGGATATCCGTTTGCACGGTTTATTAGCATTAGAGAAAGTAGGTATCTCTCGAAAGTAGTAATTCTAGAATTGCATAATACATATTAGCAAATTGTAGCTCAGAGAAAGATTGTGCAGTCAGCACTAGATATAGATTGAACTAATAGTATTCAGCACTATTGTAAAACTAATAGTTCAGGTGGGTACTTAAAGCCTTCAGTACTTCAGGTACTCCTTCGAGAAGACAAACTTATAGTATAGTACGAGTTATGAAACGGAAGAAGAAGGACGGCTATCGAAGAGATTGAGCGTGGAAGAGTTTCCGCTCAATTACAGTATGCATAGGTTACACCAGGCGTATGTTTTGGCAAATTTGCAAAGAGTTGGGACACGACTATGCAGCTTTGTGCTGTAAATAAAGCCAAGCTGTATGACCTTGCCCCACAATTTTCTGCGATGTTAATGCATGTACTACAAAATACTTAGGTTAAAATAGGTAGCAGTTAGTACCTAAATATAAGTTTCTGTTATGACAAGGCTATTGTTTATCATCAGAACGGTTCGACTGTTTGGAATATTTATATAACTACAATAAGGGTAAAATAAGAATAAGAAAAAATATTATGCGATAGAATTTATAATAATTCAGTCATTGGAAAAGATGTGCCTGGCCTAGGTAGATGTAACATTTTAAGCCGAAATGATGCATACCATCATGTAAAGTACTGTAAATCCATGAGTGTGTTGGGTCACCTAATTGTGTTGGGATCAATATGACAATAATAACGATGGGACCAAAAAATGCCCATTTTTTTAGATTTTTAAGAGTGCTGGGGCACATTATTTATAAAGCTAAGTCATGGCTTTGTGCAAAGTAAACAGTACCTTTAGGGATAGTCGGTAGGTACTACTAGATACGTAGTATCTATAGGTTTGTGCTTATGTTGCCTATTTTGAAGTCTTAAGTTCCAATGCAGTATTCACAATAAAAATATTTTTGTACGTATACACAATGCCACATTTTTATGTAGAATATTACTAAATGTACTAGAGGTATTGTATTAGAAACTAGCAATCTCAAGTCTGACCTCTTTACATAATACTCCTTTGTATGTTTTATTGATGGTATACTCGTCGTATTAATGAAGATGTTAATTTGTTTCTTTCAAGCAAATATGCTATTTTGTGCTTAGGGTAGTACCTAACCTATGCCTACCTACTCCAATGGTACGATTGATACTATTCATGATATATATATACTATTGTGTTCATAATGTACTACATACTGAACTTAATAATATATACTGTAGCAGTTATAATTATGTCCTGGCATAAACTTCATATAATAAAGTAAATTAACAATGGCAAGCCTTCCTATACATACTAATAACTGATAGTGGCGCTTAGAGATGGTACTTTATACTTAACCGCAAAGCAGAAGCGTAAAACTGTGCATACAATTATCGTTATGTAGATTATATTTAACTTAAACATTTGGAAAATTCATATTTATGATGCATTTAAGAAGGCTTAAGTTTGTGCTTGGCAATAATGCTTCACTACGTATAGATGCGAATGCTTAGCAGCAAACGGTTGCGGGTGACATGACAAGTCAGTTAAAAAGGACATAAAATGACGTTTTTCTACAGTCCCACTAAATACCGAATGCAGACATGTATAAAATTAGTTGGGGTACCATTGTATGCCTAGGCACATTGAGTTCTGGTATTCCAAAACTCATTTAGAAATTAGAAATTCTTTAAATACCTATTAATGTTAGTAGTAAATGATTTATTTAGATCAGGGATATAAATTATTGTACTTATTGTATTGTACCACCAGGATTCACGTAGTCAAATCACATCAGTTCATGATTGACTTTATTTCATGGTCATTACACAAAAGTATTTGTATAAAGCACACATTTTTTTTGAGTTGTACTCTTGTATTTTTGTATTACTAATTGTGCCATGCACATGTACAATATAATATTTCTATTGATCCAGTTTTATTAATAATGCTATGTTAATGTTAGCATGAAAAGCAGACAGTAAAACTTATTCATAAAGCAGAATCAGCTCATGATGTTGGTATTGTTTGGTGGTATGATCGTGAGACTGAATATCCTTATAATGTGCATAGAATAGTTAGGTAAACTTGCGTGTTTGGATTTTAGTCATCGTTAGTTTCGATAGCTAAGTAGCGAATTCAAATGCGTTGTTAAATTACAATCCCCTGGGCTAAACTCGTCTAATGTATTCTAAAGTCTATTCTTTCTAGATAGCTTATGTCATTTCTAATACGCATCAGGACTGGGACAGAACATACGTTAGAAAAATTAAATCCCATTAAGAGTAGCTTAATATTTTGTCGTTACAGCAAGGAATGTCCTTATTACTTTGTCTTTATGAGCAACATTCATCCTTAGATAACACTTGAACATCATTATATACCCACTTTAGAACTGTTGATCATAGCCACAACGATTAGTCAGCCAGTTTTTCTAGACCAATTTTGTGGCTATTGCTCTTTTCTATGTAGTTCTTGTTTACAAACAAAATAATCAGGTTGAACTTAAGGTGTATAAATTTGTTGTTTCAAAAATTCAGTGTACAATATAATAATGGAAGGAAAGCATTATATAAAACTCGAATCCCAAAAGGCACTTTCGACGGAAGAGAAAAAATATAGAAGAATCAGTACCTACGTAAGTGTACTAATATTAATTCTAATAAAATAAAAACACGAAATAATAATAATAATAATAATAATAATTGTGAATTTATTCCAATTACTCGTAAAGTACATTATGTAATGATATATTACCCTCAGAGAAGAGTTTACGCAGTCATTAAACAGTCATTTAAACTTATATTATTGTACCATATAAACCTGCTACATATAGTAAAAGGTTAGATTATATATATGTTGTTATACTTATATGTTTTATTATGTTTTATTATATAAATACTTAAATTATTTTCCTTATAAGATTTGCTCCAGCACAAATAGTCTTTTTAAAAGATGGGTAAGAATTATGATTTTTCATATCATGCGGAAGAGAGTTCCATTGTTAGTTCTGTAAGGCTAACAGATTTCTGAAGGGCAAATATCAGAAAATATTCCCGTTGATATTGGTTAAGTTCTCAAATCCCAAAACATCTCAATAATATTGCATACAAATAATGGTTTTGCGAAGTACCTGAGCATTTTAGCTGTACTTGAGAGAGACAGCATTAAAAGCTTTGAGAAAGTTCAATTTTTTCATTTCAAAGTAATAATATAGCATTGTGTTAAATATGGAATGACAGACATAAACTAAAAATCGGGACAGGAATGCATAGCGGATATCTATCTATTTAGTTGCCTTAAATACTTATCAATTATATTCTAAACGTAATAATTGCAGATTGCAACTACAACAAGTGAGATAAAACATGCTCTGTACGAAAGACGGAAAAGTATCCAAGGCCAGGAGGATTTTCATCCCGAACTGATTTTAGGACGATCGGAAATACTTGATTATGATGATATAGTAAATATTGAGGACCACTTAAAATCAAAGTAGGAATAACTATTATTAAACCTTCTTTGTCTTAATAAATAGCATATCAACCTTAACAAACGGTACTAGGCAAGGTGGTAATAGTTTATACCACACCTTTATAATAGTAAGTTAAACTTGTACGCTTATATGGTGATTTTAACGACATTGTTAGAACTGGACCATGGAATCTTTGTTTTTCTACATCATTGGATGGGCACTCCCTTGCTCACCTTTACGACAAAATGGATGGTTTGGAAGGCCCAGTTTTACTCATTGTAAAAGATATAACTAAAAGGGTATGCAATAGAAAATTTACTGCTAAAATATCAATCAAGCTTAAACCCACCTAAATAACAATAACCTTTATTACAAACTATACACACCCATTAGGTTTTCGGAGCACTAATTTCGGACAGCATTCGTATTTCTGAAGATTATTATGGCAGTGCTGACTGTTTCCTGTTTACAACTCAGCCAAAATTTCAAATATATGATTCTACTAAAGAATCTCTGTATTTCATCAAAGGCAATCCAGATAATCTTGTCATTGGAAGTGACGATTGTGGGAAACATGAGTATAATATTAATAAAATTATAAAAACTGTTACAATGAATTCTTCCAAAATTCTCTTAGCTAAAAGATATCCCATATTTTTACAGGAAGTGTGCATTATGGATCAGTGGCAATATGAAAGAAGGCTACACAAATTCATCTGCCACATTTGGAAATCCTCCCCTTGTAATAGATAACAATGGAAAATTTTCTATTAAATCTGTTGAGTGTTGGTATTTTTCTTACCTTGATGACTCAACTACATTGTAAAGAAATTAATTGCAGGAGACTAATGTTAATATTATTGGTACTCCATAGATAAAATGAATTTTGGACACTAAAAGGGGTAACACAATTAAGCAATGTTCATGAATATTAATAATAAGTATAAATTATAGAGCTTAAGTTAGAATAAATATTAACAATTTTACCTGTTATACCTCCTGTACCATTATCTATTTACTAGGCTAAACTTAATGCAAGCATCATATCAAAATAACATTTAAAAATTGTACCTTGTGCCTTGTTGAATTAAACTAATTTTTTTCTTAAAAATGTAAGCAATTTGTTTGTAAAGTTATTTTCTAGAACGTATTTTTTCAATTACAAAGACTTTGTTTCAGTCCAGTGATACGATTCCTTTGTTTTGATGTGTTTTAGTAAATATAAGTCCTAATAATTTACTAATGTTTGCATTGCAGTCTTTATCATTTCATTCTTCATTTTAGCAATTCTATATTCACATTACATTACCTACTATTATCCACTATCGACTTTTATACCTCATGAAATGATGTAGTAATAGTAGTTAAACAAATATTTGCACACCAATTTTCATGGTTTTGGACTGTGACTACTTTATAGTTTGAAGTGGTTTGAAGTGATTTGAAGTGGTTTGAAGTGGGATCTGATAATAATTTAGAATTTTCATGGTTAGCATTTGGAGCTAGTCATGCGCATTGCAACAGAAGATTTTTAAAACTGGAAAATGACATTTTCTTTCCTCAGCATTTTCATACTCAAAACCTTTGGATATTACCCTTTTACATTTACTCTATCGTTTTGCCTTCCGTTTATTCTTGTTAGAACAGAACTACGTTTACACTAATTACAAAAATGTCTCACAGTTCAGGTGTGGAAAATATAGAAAACTCTTTAGATATTCTTGCTATGATTCCCGAATCAGCTGATTATGTCGATTATGTCCAGAAAATGACAATGAATGTCATTAATGCTGTAAGTTATTTTCTCTTTCTTTAAAAAAAATCTGTAAAATTTTAGGCTGCCAACTTAATTGTAATGTTATTGCGTGCTTTGTTTTTTAGTAATGGCTTCCGTCCCTGTCCTTTTCTTTGTTTTCATGTAAATGTAACGGTTGTGAAATATTTGTGTATACAGGGTATTGAGGAATCGGCTGTTAAAAAGTTACTTCAAAAGTACATCGATAAGTACAATGTTACCAAGAAGTCTGCACCATTGTTACAGCCGAGGAAAAATATATTCGCCCAGTCGGTGTCTGTTCCCTGTTCACCTTCTGACCTGGACAAAATGCCATCAGTGTACAAAAAGCCACGTTTGGATAGAAGTGAAGATGCAGATTTGGATAAAGAGGTCTTGAAAAAATCAACTTGCTTTGCTAATCTTACGATAACGGTGGCAGCATTATGGAACGAGAAGGGGTCAAGACCCGAGGCTCCTTATTTTATCCGTTCTTTGTGTCAAGGGGTCATGCATGCTATGTGCTTCATTATGTAAGTCTGCAAATTATATTAATATCCTACCTAATGCAGAATCAAATATATAAAATCAGAATTATAATCCCTTGGATGTTATTAAGCATTTACTATTAATATCACAATCTAAATTATAGAGATGATATTTCGGATGAAATAGAAGCAATTATTACAAATGCAACATCACTAATTGCTGATTTGACGATGAAAGATTTGGAACCATTGTCTACGCGTAGATATTCATTAGAGGATATTGGAATCGTTACCCTTATTAAAAGTGTTCTTGACTGCATTTTCAACTCCACACGCATCGTGAGTTTTTTTATCGTAATTTATTACTTGCAATTTATTAATATTTTAATAAGTTTCTACTGTTATTGAAAGGGTTGTGCAGTTCTTTATTTTGCTCATTTTTATAGTGGCACCACTCTGGCGAGCGAAATAATTTCGTACACAATGTCTTCAGAAGCCTCATCCCTTCTGAGGAAATAAGAAAAA